>CABHPP010126070.1:0-46179 GCA_902168425.1 Peromyscus attwateri
TGTGTGTGTGTGTGTGTGTGTGTGTGTGTGTGTGTGTGTGAGAGAGAGAGAGAGAGAGAGAGAGAGAGAGAGAGAGAATGAGAGAGAGAGAGAGACAGAGACAGAGAGACAGAGAGACAGAGAGACAAGGGGAGGTTCTGGTCACATGAAAGCCTGCTAATAGTGACAGAATGTGTGAATAAAAAATGTGGGATTGGATACATGGCTCAGATGTAAAGAGTTCTTTCTGCTCTGCTAAAGGACATGAGTTTGGTTCCCAGAACCTTCACCAAGTATCTCATGAGCGCTTGTAACTCCACCTCTAGGGGATCTGATACCCTTTTCTGCCTATGCAAGCAACACATATACATGTTATACACACACACACACACACACACACACACACACACACACACACACCAAATCTTATAAAAATTGTGTGAAAGGCTATTGACCTGCTAATTGGGTATAGTAGATAAAGGCATTATTATAAATATGATATCCATGTTCAAATTCTAAAATCAGAAATAAAATATGATGATAATGATACTTCTTACCCAAATCATACTTCCAGAGAGGATACGTAGGAATTAGCTGCAATAGTGGCTGCTGCTTGATCAAATAGATGCACTGAATAGAAGGAAATCTGTATCTTCAACAAAGTTTAATGTTAGCATGTCAAAAACAAAGCTAGGTTATTTTCAACCTAAATGCTAAAACTAAAATACGATCCAGCTATTTATCCAGTGTATATCGAAGAACCTGAAATAAGTATAATGGAATATATCTTCATAATGATCATTTCAGCATCATTCACATTAACAAAATTATAGAAGCAATCTAAGTGTCCACATCAGATTGTTGAAATAGTAAAGAAAGCAAGTAAAAATGGCTGGGACTGGAGGATATTGCACTAAGTGAAATAAGTGACACAGAAACATAATACCCCTGTTCACACTCACATTTAAAATATAGCCAAGTTGACTTCATAGTAGAGAAATATAATAGTGATCATTAAAAATGGAAGGTGAAGAGAGGGGCAGGAATTCAGGAGAACTGAAAGAGTTATGTAGGATAAACTCAGTGTAAGTTTCTATAATACAAAGTGACTTAGTTCACAACAATTAAGTATTTAATAAGTAGAATAGGTGGAGTTAGGGAGGGTTGGGTAAAAGGAAGATGCTGATTAAAAGTTAAAACCTTTTACTTAGCCCAGAGAAGTACATTTTAGTGGCATATCACGCTGAAGGAAGACCATAGTTCATAATAGGATACTGATATTTGAACATTGCTAACATACATTTTAACATGCTGACCTCAAAAATGATAATTTGGCAAGGGGATGAATGTATTAGCTAATGTGATGGACTCCATCTACCATGTACACATAAAACAAAACACTGTATTATATCCTTAAATATACATGACTATTTGTCAATTGGAAATAAGTTTAATTTCCTGGGTCACTTATGTGTACTATCATATCATCTGCAAACAGGGAAAGTTTGACTTCTTCCTTTCCAATTTGTATCCCCTTGATCTCCTTTTGTTATCTTATTGCTCTAGCTAGAACTTCATTAAATGTCTCCCAACCAAAAAAAGCCCAGCACCAGATGGGCTGTCAGAATGGCTAAGATCAAAAACACTGAAGACAGCTTATGTTGGAGAGGATATGGAGCAAGGGGAACACTCCTCCACTATTGGTAGGAATGCAAACTTGTACAGCCACTCTGGAAATCAGTATGGTGGTTTCTCAGAAAACTGAAAATAAGTCTTCCTCAACACCCAGCTATACCACTCTTGGGCATATACCCAAGGAATGCTCAATCTTACCACAAGAACACATGCTCAACTATGTTCATAGCAGTATTATTCATAATAGCAAGAACCTGGAAACAACCTAGATGCCCCTCAACTGAAGAATGGATAAAGAAAATGTAGCACATATACACAATGGAGTTCTACTCAGCAGTAAAAAAAAGAAACAATGATATCATGAACTTTTCAGGCAAATGGATGGAGCTAGAAAATATCATCCTGGATGAGATAACCCAGACTCAGGACAAACATAGTATGTACTCACTCATAAGTGGATATTAGATGTAAGGCAAAGGATAACTAGACTACAACCCACAGCTCCAGAGAAGCTAGCTAACAAAGAAGGACCCTAAGAGAGACACATAGATAGTCCAGCAAAGGAAAAATAGATGAGATCTATATGAGCAAACATGTGGGAGTTGGGGGGGGGGTAATGGAGGGCAAAGAATGGGGGAATGAGAACATAAGGAAATGGGAGGGTCAAGCTGGAACAGGGACAGAGTGGGAGAGCAAGGAAAGAGATACCATGATAAATGAAGACATCATGGGAATAGGAAGAGCCAGGGTGCTAGAGAAGTTCTCAAGAATCCACAATGATGACCCCACCTTGGACTACTGGAATGATCGAGAGGGTGCCTGGACTGGTCTACTCTGGTGACTGGTCTAGTGAATACCCTGTCATCATAGAGCCTTAATCCAGTGACTGATGCAGGCAGATGCAGAGATTCATGGCCAGGCACCTGGCTGAGCTCCAGGAATTCAATCAATGAGAAAGAGGAGGGATTCTGTGGGCAGGGAACATGGAGATCATGATGGGAAAACATGCAGCTATGACCAGCCACACTAGTGGAAACCCATGAACTATGGACTAATAGCTATGAAGCCCCCATGGGACTAGACTATGCCCCCTGGATACAGGAGACAGTTGTTTAGCTTGAACTGTTTGGGGGACACCCAAGCAGGGGGATTGGGATCCATCCCTGCTGCATGGGCAGGATTTTTTAAGCCCAGTGCCTACAGTGTGACACCTTGCACAGCCTTGGACCTGCCTCAGCTGAGTATGCCAGGCTCTGCTGACTCCCCTTGGGAGATCTTGACTTGGAAATTGTGGGGATGGGGGGTGGCTTGGGAGGGAAGGCTGGGGAGTGGGAAGAGGGAAGAGGTGGGATCTGTGGTTGGTATGTAAATTGAATAGAAAATTTCTTAATAAAAAATGAAACAAATAAACAAAAAGAAATAAGTTTAATATTTGATCCCTGACACCACATATACTGTTTGTGGTGTTATACTCCTGTCATCCCAGAACTTGGGAGGAAGCAACAAGAGGGTCATAACTTCAAGTTCATTCTCACTAGTGAGTTCAAGGCCAACTTACACTCCACAATGCCCTGTAAGTGTCCAGGCTTACTTATCAGGCCAAGGTCACCTGATATGACCACAAGGAATTAAATCAAGCTGGTTAGATGGCCACAACACAACTGAGGCTGTGCCAATTTTATTGAGAGCAATCAGACATCTTATACTTTTATCAGAAATAGAGTATGACGGCAATTGCCAGGATCAATTCAGTTGTAGTTGCCAGGATACAGTGAAGTATGCAAGTCATATAGAGTACACAAGATTAATGTCTAAGACCAATTGTCCTGTTAAGCCTTCATGCTTCCTTGACTACTAAGGAAATATACAGAGAAACACAATGCAGTCCGAATGCTTCACTGCCTGAGCAAGTGCATCAGTCTCTCGGGAACTTGAAGACACATTGTGTCCTAGGAGCCATGGACTCTAACTTAAAAAACCTATGACACATGCCTCTCAAGGCAGCTAAGTCAGACCATCTCCATGGTTCCCTGTAATACCCTTTCTAAAACCAAAATTTTATATTACATAAAGAGAATGTTCAGTTTCTATATGATCTTATTTGAAAGTCTTGATACTTTCAATGATAGCTAGTGAAGAGAGACTGAAGCTGCTCAGCCTAGGCTGGCTGGGAGTTAGTGGTGATATTATTCAGCAATAATGGAACTTTCTGTTGGGAAAAAAATAACTCCAGCACTGTTTATCTGTGGACTATAATCTGTGGCTATTATTTACCTGGTTTGTATTTTGGGGAAGATTGTTCAAATTTAAAAGGGGGGGGGTGTTCTGTATATTCATGGAAGACTTCAGTTGTTAATTCCACAACAAGATATAAAAATGCCTTAATGTTTTGGAAGTTGATGCATTACTGAGAATTTCTACTTGTATTACTTTTGGTTGTATTACTTCTGGGTGTTTCAATCTTTATTTAACTTTAAGAGAATCTTAAATTCTTACTGCCTTACTGATAATTCCCAATTCTGTGGTGGAGAAATCAATCTATCACTAGCTATCTTACTGAATGTTGTTAATAGTACTACAGTACTATTATATAGTACTATGTTGAGCTCCTCTCAACATAGCTTCAGCTTATGTTTCTGTTCTATGGGGCAAATGTCACATCTGTACTTAAAATGTCATTAAGTTATTATAGGATATAAAATCTTTCATTTTTCTTATTATATAGTAGTAAAAGCTAACTACACTATACTGTGTTTTTCTTTTTTCTGCTGTGGAAGCAGGTAACATCACTTAAGACCTGGAATAATTTGAAAACCTTGATTCAACTGCTCAATTATGCATTATTGATCTCTCAAATACAGTTTAATGCTGCTTATTCATGTGAATAGACTTTGCCCAGCTCACATCTTGTCAATAGTCATGAACTGCAAGCTATTCATTTCATTTTAATGTCAGTGTTGGTATCAGTGTGGTATTGTAGCCAATAACACTAGATAGACTAGTGCAGTAAGCTACTTTGATAGCTACATGTTAGGGAACACAGAACACCACATCTATTCAAAATGGGATTTTGAGTCTTAGCCCAGTGTTAAGCTATTCAACATTGCACTTCTATGCTACCAAATACATCAACCCTATCAGCTGATACTGCAGTTCTAGGATGTTCAATATTTCCACGATCTTTAGAATATGAGAAAGCATAACATTCACTCTTACACGCAGTGCCTAACTCAGAAAGGCAGAATATTCCTTCCTTGCCCCTAAGGCATACTAATTGAGTATCTACAAGTCAGCAATACAATGAAAACCAGCACAACCCCAACCAGATGTTGTGTTCTGCTTAGGTTAAAATCAAAACAACAACAAGAAGAAGCTCTTCACTGTTCACCTGCATAGGGCACAGAAATGGTTTTTATATTTTCTGTCTGTCTGCTTTATTTGTTTAAAATAATATACTCTATCATAGCATTGGAACTATCAAACATAATTTACATTAGTGATATAACTTTAGCATATATATCACTTATAAAAATTAGTAAGGTTGGCAAGTGATTACTGAGAAAGAGTATAAAAGTAATTTTAAGGAGGAGAAAAATAGAAGAGGCAACAAATAAATAAGTATATTATTAATAGACCAAATAGATCTCTCTGAAAAAAATATGGATGAAAAACTTGGGTAATGCTGTGAAGTTTCATGATCTGATCAATGTATCATTACTCTGCAATTCCTCCCTGTACCTGCTTTCTGCTATAGTGAATTCTATGTAACGTTGTGCAGACATCAAGCAGAAGGTTGGATAGTGACTTGCTGAGACATGGCTAGCTCATATCCAGTCTTGTCTTAATTACTCTTCCATTGCTGTGAAGAGATACCATGTCCAAGGCAACTCTTATAAAAGAAAGCATTTTATTGGAGGCTTGCCTATGGTTTTAGAGGGTTAATCTGAGGTCATCATGACAAAGCAGACAGACATGGCACAGGAGCAGTAGCTGAAAGCTTTACATCCTGATCTGAAGACAGCAGACTCTCTGTCTCTGTCTCTCTGTTTCTGTCTCTGTCTCTCTCTGTCTCTCTTTCTCTGTCTCTCTCTCTGTCTCTCTGTCTCTGTCTCTCTCTCTCTCTCTCTCTCTCTCTCTCTCACACACACACACACACACACACACACACACACACACACACACACACAAACACACACACACACATATACAAGAGACAGAGAGATACCTCCTCCAGCAAGGCCACACCTCCTAATCCTTCCCAAGAGTTTCACTCCATAGTGACTCAACATTCAAATATATAAGCCTATAGGGGCCATTTTCATTCAATCTACCACAAGTCAGTTACCCCCAAAGCATTATACAGTTTGACTACATCATTTCTAAACTATTTACCTTAATATTACACATTTCTGTTTTTCTTTTTCTTTTGTTTTGTTTTTGAGAAAACGTCTCAATATGTAACCTATTCTGCTTTTTTGACTTGACTCTTCCTGCCTCTGCCTCCTGAATGTTGAGATCACAGACCTGTACTACCATGCCTGGCTTAATACTTTTCTGAGATAACACAATGATGACCAGATCATTTTGCCCTATTTTTTTAATCTACATGATGTAGCTGGAGAGTTTCTCTCTGGGTCCCACCAAGCCCCCACAGTCCTGCAGCCCACTTATAAAATAATCACTCAGATGCTTATATTACTTATAAACTGTATGGCCATGGCAGGCTTCTTACTATCTAGTTCTTATATCTTAAATTAACCCATTTCTATTAATCTATAAATTGCCACATGGCTCATGGATTACTAGTATCTTAACATCTGCTTCTCATGGCGGCAGCTGGCAGTGTCTCCTCCTCAGCCTTCCATTTCCCAGCATTCTCCTCTCTCTTTGACCACCTATACTTCCTGCCTGGCTACTGGCCAATTAGCACTTTATTTATTAACCAATCAGAGCAACACATTCAGAGCATACAGAACATCCCACAGTACTTCCCTTTTTCTTTTTTCAAAAAGGAAGGTTTTAACTCTCACATAGTAAAATTACATATAACAAAACAACTGTCAAGCAAGAATTACAGTTACAATATCTAGTCTATTTATAATATCTAGTCTATTTGTATTTGGCAAGATTAAAGAAAATATTCCATCTATCCTATATTTGTGAGTCTAAGGTTTTATATCTAATGTATCTTTTATCATAACTAAGGAAAATTATAACTATCTAGTCTTCAACTACATCAAAGACCTCAGAAGGATATGTTATTACCTGAGAAATGGGAGAATGATGCAAGCAACTTTTGGGAATCTTGCAAGAGTAGACAGTGACAGCTGGCAGCCTGGACAGTCACCTAATGTTCCTTTGTTAAGTTAGGGCATCTGTCTTCAGCCCATAGGCTTAGAGTTTCTCAGTCACTTCTTTCTGTGTCCTGTAGAATGTCTAGCAGTTTCCTCTGCAAAGCAGGAACCTGAAGGACCATTTTGCCAACCAAAGTTCAGTGGTCACCTTCCTATGGGTCCTGCATGTCCAGTCAATCAAGCAGTCCAGGCAAGAACAGTTTCTTGCCCAAATGACTATTTTTGTCAAGAAGAAGATAAACTCCATATGAAGTTTCTTCAATGCCCATCCTCCTCTCTGAAGTAAATTGGTGCTGCCAGGAGCAGACATGTCTCTCTCTCCAGAAAGTCTAAATTTTTAAAAAATTTTAAATGCCATATTCTTTAGGTCTTTGAAGTGTTTGAATATTACCTACCTAATTAAATTATATCTATGTATACCTAGAAAACAACATGATTATAAGTTTGACTATCATAGAAGACTAATTATTAATCTGTATTTTTTAATTATCCATTACAATTTAAATGAATTACATAAACATAATACCTCCGAGAGTAGAAATATATATATACAGTATAACAAAATTAAGTTTAAACTTGTATCAATAAACTAAAATCTATAGCAATGTAAAACATTTTAAACAAGTTGCTCTTTAAAAGTAGTTCATGAATCTACCCTTTCATCCTATCACATCTACACTATTCCCTTTTCTTCTTTAGAAAGAGATTGCTTTTATAATTACCCTGCTTTAAATAAAAATATTGGTTTTTCTCTGTCCCACATCAGAGGGCTCTTCTGATATGGAACACAAGAATCTCTCAACCTTTTTTTTTTTTTTTTAAGCCACATGCTTGGGTTTAGAGAAGGAGTGAGCCAATTCCTTCTCCAAGGCCAGCTTTGTATATTTGGGAATTTGGGCACAGTTTCTCATACTACTTCCTGCTGTATTCTTATGGGGACATAAAGAAAATTTTAGGATTATGGAGTAGTCCATGAGGCTGTATTGTCTGAGCCAATTGCCTTGAAACTCTTCTGGATGTTGGATCATCTGGGCCATGGTGTCATCAGAGACCTTTCAGGGGGTCTTGGCTGGTCAAACCTGATATATCTTAATCTGGAGCAAACCCATAGCCTCTTGCTTTTTGTAGAAACAAAAGCAGAGCCTCCTTTCCAAAGCAACATTTCCTTAGATCCAAATTTTAAAATCAAGATACCTTTAAAATATACATATTAGTTTAACTGAGCAGTCTTTACAATCAAATGTCTTTCTGCAGTTAAAAATCCCAAAGACAACACAATCCAGATTTTCTGTGTGATATTCAATCTTTACATGGCTTACTTTTTATATTATATTTACTTTGTCTTTAAAGACTTTATTTATTTATTTATTTATTTATTTATTTATTTATTTATTTTGGTTTTTCGAGACAGGGTTTCTCTGTGTAGCTTTGCGCCTTTCCTGGAGCTCACTTGGTAGCCCAGGCTGGCCTCGAACTCACAGAGATCCACCTGGCTCTGCCTCCCGAGTGCTGGGATTAAAGGCGTGCGCCACCAACGCCCGGCTAAAGACTTTATTTTTAAAAACTATTTCTTTATATAACTGTATATATTCCTTTTCTCTCTCTTCCAAGCCTATGTATATTTTTACACACATTGTAAGCTATTTAAAGTCTTGTTCCATCTGAATCTGCCTTATTGTGCAACTATTGCTTTGAACTGCAACATTACTAGGGTTAAAATGGCAGCTTTGGCTGGTGGCTCTGCCCGCCTCAGCTTTCCAACATGGCGATGGTATGTTTACCACCAGCTCTGGGTCTGGCGCCATGTGTACCATCAACTATGAGAAGCAGTTCTATCAAAGCAGCATGTAGCCCAGAAACCTCTTTTTTTTTTTTTTTTTTTTTTTTTTTTTTTTTTAGTAGTAGTAAAATCTATATCCACCATGCACCATGTTGCGCAGCTTGCAGAAACCTGTGTGTAACTTGGTGGGAATGTGCAGGCTTTTTATTGTAAGTAAGGTAATTTATCTGAAAATTAATTATGGCTTGCCTCCTTCTATACATACAATTTTTAGCCCTGCAGGTCTATTCCTGGGACCTGAGTCTTCAAACCCTAATTATATTTAGAGTATCTATCCTTCCTTTTAATTCTCTTGGTTCTGTGCAGAATAGTTTATAGGAAAATATGAAATTAACATCTGATGAGTCTTCTTAGTTGTTTGTAGAGTATGTTTGTATTTTACCCACATAATAACGTCAAAGCTACAGCCAACTAGAACCCTAATTTTCTTCTATGCTTGTCTTCTGCTACTAGACTGATATAATTCTGGGGAAAGGCAGATATTTGATTTTATGGACTCCATTTCTAGAGAACACTGAGCTCTAGCTTTTCTGTGCTCCTAATACTTAGCTCCTACCTCCCTTAGGCTACCTTGTATTTCTATAATTTATGCACAAGCAGTCTCCCACTTCAGACTCTCACATCTCCTGGAAAGTATCATGCTGTTTCCTCCTATTTTCCACTTAGTGGCCAGCAGTGAACCTTGAAAATAATAGGCATTTAATTACTGCTATATGAATTAATAAAAAAAATGTGACAGGTGTGTGTTTTATAGCTGTATTACACAATGATATACATATGTCCACACAAATGTTTAGTAGGCATTGGAACCCACAATTACATTACAAAATCCCAGGAGACAATCACATTAGCACAGTGGATTACTACTATTGAAACACTTGTCTCCAATGAATGAGTGGGAGAAAAAATTGAGTAAGGAGTTTCTTATTAAAGGTAATTCACTTCAAACAATTGCCTTGTCTGCTCCAATCAAAATGATAATAGAAAGTGGGAAAGAACATGTTGAATGGGACCCTTTCTTGGAGTATCATTTGTTTGTTGTCTTTCCTCTGTCAATTCTTCATCCATAAAATTATAAAATTTCAGGAGCAGGTGTCTTAAAACAGGCTTGCAAACAGGATCATTCACACTCAGCCATGATCCTTAGTGCTTGTGTTGTGCTTAGTACATGTATTGCTTTCATTGCAATAGCATCATTGCCATAGTGCTGACTCGGTCATAACCCCTAGCTCTGCCAAAAGATGCTTCCACCTATGCATCATGCAAATCAAATGCAAAGGAGCTCAAAACATCCCTTCACACAGAGCAGGTACATAGAAAAGGCTCATATGTTTGACAACTACCATTCATATTGCAGCCATATTCCTGCTTAATTCAATTGGCTATTCAAAGTTATGTACTTCCCACTGGGTATCACTGCAACATACGGATACATAAAATTAAATTATAGTTAAAAATAACCTGAAGTTAAGCTTGTGAGGTGCACCAGCCACATTTTAAGTACTTCAGAATAAAATGCAGCAAGTGTATGGGACAGAGTATGACATGTCTGTCATTATAGAAATTTCTGTTGCTTAGCTCTCCCTTAAGGTGATGAAAATGACTGAAAGTATATTGAATTTCTTTTACTTTTTTGCTGAAATATATTGACTTTTGGTATTACATAATACATTGGAAGTTACTAAATTAAAATTAGATAATAAATTAGTAAACAATTTGTCATAGGATTTATATTGCTATAATAAAATACCATTACCAAAAGCAACTTGGGAAGGAAAGGGTTTATTTCATCTTACAACTCAGGTCACATATCATCACTGAGGGAAATCCGGACAGAAACTTAAGGCAGGAATCTAGGAGCAAGAAATACAGTAAGAACCATGGAAGGATGCTGCTTACTGGCTTCCTCAGTTTCTTTCTTCTGTACCCCAGAATCACCTACCAAGGAATATGCTGCCCAAAGTGGTCTAAGCCCTTCCATATCAATCATCAATCAAGAAAATGTTCCACAGGCTTGCCTATAGTCCAATCTGATGGAGCATTTGAACAGTTGAAATACTCTCTTCTCAGATAACCCTAGCTTGTGTCAACTTGCAAAACAAAATAAAGCAAAGCAAAACAAAATAAACAAACAAAAAATAAGTTATAATTTAAATATAAACATCCATGTGGAACAGTGCTTTAAAAATAAAAATGAAATGTAACTAGAGGGAATGCAGAAAAAACACTGAGATAGAATCAGGATGAAATCTTGAGATAGACAAGGAAGGAGAGAGTGATAAATTGGCTTATTGATCACCATGATCCTCATGGGGAGTGAAGAGGAGAGTTTGCACTGGGATACAGAATCTTAAAGCAGCAGATGCTAGGCCTGTGGATTAGCTCTCAACTCTTGTTAATATAAACATATTATTGCCCCAATTCATAACTGGCAAGTGGAACCCAAATGATAAAAGTGTTGCCTACATTGCCATGGCACCTATTAATCTAAACAGAATACACTGCAAAGAAAACACCCATATTTTCATTCAGTCTTTATGTTGTGTCAATGTCACATGTGCATATGAGTAAAGTATCTGGGTCAGTTTCAGGTGCTGAGCATAATTCCAGGGTGTTGAAATTAAGTGTAGAAATGAAAGCTCAAGTTCTTCTACAAAGTGAGTTTCTTAAGTGATTGTCCAGTGTGGGAATGTACCAGTGGGTTCAGGCCTCCCCGTCCCAGTGTCAGAATTTACCAGTGGGTTCAGGCATCCCCTCCCAGTGTGGGAACTCACCAGTGGCTTCAGATCTTCACCTTCCTAGGGTGGAAGTTCATTAGATGGTTCAGCTCTCCTCTTCCACAACGCATTCACAGGAAAGATTCGTTTAATAAATTAATTTAGTGATGCTAAAGAATGCACATTTGCAGTAAGTTTCACCTTAATGAACTCATAAAAAGGTTGGTGATTTATGTACTGCAGCCCACTAGTTCCACTTAAGATTCCTTAAAAAGAATGCACTCTATAAGAAATGTAAATTACCTTGCTAAGTTCTTTCACAAGGATATTTTTCCATTCATGGACAGTGCAAAATTAATGTCCAGTCAGTGTGTCTGATAATTCACAAGCTAATCCCATTTACTTGTGAGTTTATACAGCCAATTCCTGATATTTTTCAAAGACTCCAGAATTTCATAAGTTATATGATACATTCCAATTACTGGGATAGTTTAATATTACAAACAATTATGTGGAAAGAACAATAACTATTTCATACCAAGTGAAAATAGACAAAGCACATAGTGGCATCCTCTTTGAGGCCTTCCTCATAATGAAGCATGCCTTCCCTTACTTTCTCAAGTATTTTCTGCAAAAGGAAAATAGCAAAGAAGACAAAAGCATTGTTGTAATGTGTGGATTGCTTTTGCAGGCTTTTACAATCACACTAACCATTTTTGACTGTTTGGCAAGTAGCACTATAAACTCTGAAGGCTTCATTTTACACACCACTTGTATTTACTTGACCTACATTTCTGAGTTACTGCACAATAAAAGATGATATTTTATGGGGATGTTTTAGCTTGGAAAATTAAGCCTCATGGTACAAAGAAATAATGAATAAAGTTGGACAAGGTGACAGAAAAGAATACATAATGGCACAGATAGTTTTATGGTTATCTTCAAGCACATCTACAGCCAAAAGACTGATTATGAATTATAATATCAGTGTATAATATATGCCTGTGTAGAATTGTCATGATAAATCCCATTAATCTGCATCATTACCATGTGTTAATGAAAACAGTAACAATTATAAAAACAACAACAACTATGTTTTACTTTAGAAAACAAAAGTACAATTTGAGGTTTCGCTGGCTTGTCCCTTATTGAACATTCATTTTCTTAGTTATTTCTCTATTGCTGTGAAGAGATAGCAAGAACAAGGCAGTTTACCAAAGGAAGAGTTTATCAGGCTTTATAGTTTCAGAGGGTATGGCCATGACTGTCGTGGTGGGGAACATGGCATCAGGCAGGCAGGCAGGCATGACCTTGGAGCAGTAGCTGAGAGTGTACATCCTTATCTACTAGTGTGAGTTAGAGAGAGCCAACTGGGAATTGTGTGAGCTTTTGAAACCCCAAAGCCTAGCCTCATTGACACACCCCCTAATCTTTAACCAACACCAACTGGAGATCAACTATTAAAAAATGAGCCTATGGGGCCATTCTCATTCAAACCACCACACTTGTAATGAGCCAAAGTTTGTGATAAGCACTTTACAAATATTAGCGTGTTTAATTCTTGAAAGTATGCCTTTTATCCATATTTTTAAAATAGGAAAGCTGAGACCAACAATGCTTGGCCTAGTTTCTTTTCTGTTGCTATGATAAAAACACTCTGACCCAAAGCAACTTAGGGGAGGAATTTATTTATTTACCTTACACTTCAAGGTCATAGTCCATCCATCATTGAAGAAAGTCATGGCAGGAATTCAAGCCATAACTTAAAGCAGAAACCATGGAAGAATGCGACTTGCCAGGCTGTTCACACATGCTTAATCTCAGATAGATTTCTTATCCAGACCATTACTTCCCTAGAGACAGTACTACCTATAATGGGCTGTACCTTCCTTCTTCTACCCACCATGAACTGTACCTTACTATATCAGTTAACAATCAAAAAAATTTTCCCAATAGTACATTCTATTTTTTACCATAAATGGTGTTGATAGGAAAACAAAATGCCTACCTAAGTAAATCAATCATACCTCTTGAACCTCATAAGGCCCATAAATCATAATACCTTTTCTTTAAAAGATCTAAGATTGGGGTTGCTGGAGAGATGGCTTTGAGGTTAAGAGTATGCCATGTCCTCTACAGAGAACCTGAGATCAATTCCCAGAATCCTTGTTAAATAGCTCATAACTCTCTGTTGCAGGATATGTGATCACACTGTGAACCCCAAGATTGTGTTATTTACTAGAAAAATCTGTTTCTAGCTGTGGTGTGGCTCAGCCCTAGAACATACCTTTAAGCTTTATGCTTGAATATTGTAAACAGGCAGGACTAAATAAAGTCAACTATAGGTCAAGAGACAAAGAAAGCAAGCAGTTGACAGGAAGTGAAGATAGGATTAAACCATAGAGAGTAAGAGGGAGTCAAGAGGATGGATAACTCATGGCCATTACTCTTGATTCTCCCAATGTGAGCTCAGACTTTAAAAATCCCTTGTGCTTGTCAAGTCCACCCTTGTTGAGTAACACTCTTCCACTTTCCTCCTTAGTCTCTTACTTTATTGTGCTCTGGTAAATATAGTCCTAAATCTATGGTTTGACTGACCACTCATGTGTACGAAGTGTTCATACTATTTTTACTTCTTATAGTACATGCTGAGGAATGAATTTTTAATATGAGTCTTTTTGACATTTATTAACTTCTTCATCCTTTCATACACTCAACAAATAAAAAAGTGTCTGAAATGACCAAGAAAATAGAAAACATATTATAAAACTGAATGAGACACAATATTTATTTTAAAAGGAAAGTAAACAGTTTTTTTAAATGAAGTTTGATAAAAATTGAAGTGAAAAAGCCCATTGTCAAAAGCCAAAGAGAAATGTAACTTGGTGTCCAACTTCATTTCTGTTAAATTTCTCGTTCAGTAGATATCATTTTGCTAAGCTAGGAACTCTAATATGGCTTCCCAGCATGCTTTAAGGCTACTGGCTTCTGGGATCTTAGGGACAGTGGACTTTATAAATATTTATGTTTTTATTTGCAAGTATCTATAACCCTCTCCAAGCATAGTATTTACATATATTTCCACACATTTGTACACACACAAGAAAATAGAAATATCCTGCCCACAGTGCTCAATTCATCAATGGTGCTTCAGTGGTAAGGTTGTTTAAATTCCTAATTAATTTAATGAAGAAATATGAGTTTTAAAATTGTACATATTTAGTTCATTTGTTTTTCAAAAGGATCTTGTATAAGCATAGACAAATATTAACATTTCTTACTGTAAGTGCAGCACTTTGATTTTTCTCTATTTAATGTAACTTGAAACTATGTGTTATACTCATAAAACAGTAAAAGGATCATTTACTTGGAAGGCTCAGATGGTCTAGTTATGGCTTTACAGTTCCTTTGATCACACACACAGTGATGTCTTCAAGATATAGTATGAGGAGCTGGGGTGGGGGTGCCTCAGTTTCTAATGCACATTCTGTACAAGGTGCACCTGAGCTTAGATTCCAAGAATCCACACAAATACCAGGTGGACATGGCAACCTGCCTGTAATTCCAGTCTTGGAAGGTGAAGACAGGGAAATTGCTTGTCATCTCCTTGCATAGTTCCGGGGACTTGACCTGACTTGGCCTGGCTGAAGCAGTCAGGGAATGAAGAAAAGACAAACAGACATACCCAGAAAAGCTGAGAATAGATGGACGAGGCTCTCTGATAGAGAAACTCAGCACTCCAGAAGTTGTGTTCATTTAATACAGTTGAATAGGGAAGCTGGGTTACTGCCTACAGATGAACAAGGAGTTAGGGTTTATGATATACAGCAGGAGCAAGAAGATGGGGTTTGCTAATCTCAGTAGGAATAGTCTTCTGGCCCTAAATACCAAGGGGATGAAGCTATGATGGACATACATCACAGTCATATGCATACATTTATGCATACATAGTCAATATTTGCACTTGGGCCTCTGGGAAGGCTTTGACATCCTTATGAGCTTTACCCCTTGGGAGAGGCCTTGCCATTTTCCCATGGGTCTGAGGCTAAGATTATTGACATAGCCATGTCTATGTCAGCAGTACACTTTCACTCAGGGCTTCATTCTCTCAGGGCTCCCCCACTCCCTACAATCCCCAAAGCAAGCTGGGTAGGTAGACTAGCCCTAGGGCCAGCTCTGGACTTATTAAGAGACTTTGCCTCAAAAGAATGAGGTAGAAGAGCTATGAGAAAGATTCTGGACACCAACTTCAGGTCTCCACATGCTCAAGTCTGTATTCATGTGTGTCCCCATACATAGGAGAATGCATACACACAAATACATTTAAAGAAAAAAAAATAAACAACAAAAGCAAGATATGGCATGTGATCTCTCTAAGTGCCAGTAACCACTTTTTATATTATTGTTAGGCCTCTCCTTCCCATCTCACTGTTCTTGATTGTGTATGTGTAGATACCCATAGATAGCTATGCATTAATTGGCATAAATCCGGTTACCTTTATGCCCACAACTGTTTTGGTGAGGGGGGTTAGCTTGCTCTGATTGGGAGTATAATCTACTCTGCTAAACCAAATTTTCCACACATTCATAACTTTCTGCTCTTTGCTGGAACCATACCTACCTACAGATAGTACGGTGATTTTTTTCCACTGTTTGCCCCTTGGCTTTCTCAGTTAGTTAACTTTTACAGACTTGTGCTGCCCGATCAGTGACTTTGGTGTTCAACCATTTCAAATACTTTTTCGTTTTGGAGAAAGCCTCCTCATAGATGTCTTAATTAATTGCAATTATCCAAGTTTCCACTTAGTATATAAGAGCTTATCTTCTTTGGGGTCATATTAGAAAAGTCATGGGAGTCACATGCATTGTACAATATGCCTCAAGGTGGGGAGATAAACACAAGGTGGTTAAATAAATGTTTCTGAGGAGCAGCTAATACCTCTGAAAAGGCTCACTTTAGTATTCTACATTCTCTGGTTCATGCTAACAGACTGAACCCACACTATTGAAACCTCTATGCTGTGGCAGGATGGAATAAAAGGAAATTGTTTAAAAGCCAACCACATCTCTGGTTTTCCAAACACACCAAGATGAAGCAGGAGACTGTCCTGTTTGGTGAGTTAGCTGACCTCGTTGGCTAGGCTGGAGGAACTAGAATATTTTGTCTTGACCTCGAGCTGATAGGATTTAAGCTGCTCTTTGCTTGCTCTACACTATACATTTTAAGCATTGCAAGGTGTAGAGACACCTTAATCAGACATTTACTGTAAATCAACCATGGAAACAAGCACTGACGGATGTGCCCAGAGACTCAAAGGAATCAGAACTAAATGTGGATGAGGCTGCACACCTAAGTGGCTCTTCTGCATCCCACCCTTCCTCATTTAGTGTGACAAGAGTCTCTGAGTGGAGACTGAGTGGAGTCACTGCAGACAGGGTTCAGAATCCATTACCCTGGACTTCCCTGCAGCAGCAGAAAGACCGTGTGGTGCCCAGGGCCTGGGCTCCCAGTCATAGACATTACCATGCTATTTTGACTTAGAAGTCACAATGTGTGCAGGCCCATCTGTTAGAACTAATGATAAGATTTTATTAAATCTGATGAGGACAGTGTTAACGCTAATGCGGTCAGGACGCTTGGTTTGTTTTCATTCCCAGGAGCACATTGGTATCTGCAGTCTAGCTGTCTCCCTTTTTACGTTGAGGTTGATATAGGGACTTCAGCACTCACTCAAATGGTGGTGAAGGCCAAGGATCATCAAGTGGAATAATCAGCTTATGGAAGTAGCCAGTGCCTTATGCACTCACTCGCCTAGTGAAAGTGTTAACCTAAGATGGACAGCTTATGTGGAGGTTGTCAGACCACAGCTTGCAGGTCAAGTGTCTTTGACCAACAGACTCTGAAAAGCATAGACTCAGCCCTGCACTGTTGTTCATATATGACCGTATTTTTATGACAGTGGCAACATTGGATAAACACCACAAAGACCTTACCACTACAAAGCCCAACATGTTACTATCCAGATCTTTAGAGAAAATATGTGCTGACCTTTTGGAACCAACCTCTCTTTTGTGGCAGTTTGCAACAAGGTCTCACTCTGTAACTAAGGCTGGCCTGGAACTCAAGTCACCCTGGCTGACCCTAAATTTGTACTGTCATTGTTAGCCTCTCTGGGCAGGGAACTCAACCATCATGCCCAGGACACCAAGCTCTGTCATTCACCCTTTTCCTTTTGGCCAGTTGTCAATGTACTATTTCAAAGTTCATCATACTTCATCATTTTTACCTCAAAAAGAGCCTCTAATTTAATCAAAGTTTCTGTGTCCCGCAAAAAATATGTCCCAAGTTTCTCCTTTGCTTTTCCTTTTAAAGTTTTGAGACTTTTCAAGTCAGACTGTGTCTGAAATGATTTCCCATTTCAGCAGGATGCAGAGCGTGACATCCTCCTTGTCCCAGGGAAGTAAAGCATACATAATGCATGAGGCTCCATGAAGATCTGAGCTTTGAATACACAATTGCACTTTGGGCTTAAAATGGAAAGTGCCACATTTGGAAACAACTCGAAGTTTCCCAAAATATTTGTTTGCCGTTCTAATTTCAATAATTAACATACGGATTAAAACATTCCTTTTGCTTATCTTCCAATTCCAGCAGGGAGGTCAGGACCTCATAACTACAGGAGAGAAAAGGCAAATATCTTTAGTACTTCTCCATTCAAAGGCCCCTGTAATGTTCTGGGGCCGGCAAGACCAAGGGGAAAAGGGCTCTGTGGGAGGCTGAACAAAGGGCCTGCACCTTGACATGGTCATACTCATTGCTCGCTCTGGATTAACTAATGTCCTGGTCCCCAGCTACTGATGAGAGCAAAGGGGAGAGACGCAGGCCACGGGCACCATCCACATGGCCACACAATCAGGGTGACTGCTGTCCTCTCCTTTTGTTCTCACTCTTCCTCTGTTCTGTCTTTCCAAACCAATTACTTAAGGAGGGAGATAAATCTACACATGAATAACCCTGGACTTGAACTTCTGGCCTCTCCCCAGGCTGTTTTTGGCTCAGAACTTTCTTCCTGAGGCAAAAGTATCTACAGATAGAGTAGAAAGCACAGTTTTGCTGGGGAAATTCTTTGAACCTTTGTAGTCTCTTGGGACCAAAATACTTAGTAACTGGTCTCCAGGTTTCATCTCTTACCGGCTTTCTTTTTATAGAAATGGTGAATTTTAGTTCCAGCAGCAGTGCCCCTTAAAAGAATTCCTTCTTTCCACCTCAAATGGGAAAGCCGACTCTTACATCTCCCCCACTATACATAGGCAGACGCTGACAGTGATGTCTGCTATTCTGGCTTTGGGATAGCAAATCCTTTCCTAGATTGCTTAAGATGAAACAGTGGCATACACAGTCAAGGAAAACATGAACTACATGGTGTTTGAGGATTGGTTCCCATTACCTCATCAACTGTCACTGTGAAGAGAGCAGCAGAGAGCTACAGCATGGGAGAAAGCTGGACTAAGCATAAGATTCCAGAATACCATCCGGTGAAATGAACAGATTATAGGGAAACACATATAAAGCTTATTTAAAATCACCCATGCTGTTGGTCAATTTGGATTGTTATACCCCAAATACCATAAGCTGAGTGGCTTATGAGCAACACACATTTATTTCTCATAGTGTCAAATTAAATGACCAACAGATAATTTATAAGATACTGGTTCTTTCATCACACCATGCCTTCAGACCATCCTGTGGCAGAAGGGACAGGGAAGCACTCCAGGCCACCTTTAAGAGGACATGAATCCTTTTTTAGGGTGACAAGGGATATAAAGATCCCTGTCATAACACACAAAATTATTTCAGCATACTCAAAGGGTCTGTTGTATTCCTTGTTCCTTGATAGCAGATGTTAGAACACTTAAGCAGCTTCATTACCTTAACTCTTCTCAGGTTGCCTTGGGCTAAATGTTGTTCTGTTGATTGGACAAAATACCTAATGTAAATATTGAATAAGGGGAGACTGTTTTGACTCAAGGTTACAAAAGATTCACCACATGGTCAGCTCTCTTGTTCTGGGATCTTTGGTGAGGAAAGCATTCATTATAGGAGTGAAGAGGTGCTAGGGTTAAGCTGTTCTCATTCCAGCCAGAGTCTCAATGTCTGTGTTCACACAAAATGCCTTGATTCCTTCCCACTGGATTCTACCTCTTTTTTTAATTATTATTTTTTATTATTTTATTAAAATTTTAACTTTAATTATATTTTGATCATATTCTCCCCCTCCCCCAGGTCCTTACAGATCATCTGCCCTCCATACACACCCAAATTTAAGTTCTTTCTCAAAAAACAAACAAATACCCAATACAACTCTCCCCAACCCCCCATCACCCCCCCAAAAAAAACCAAAAAAAAAAAAAAAAACACCAAGCAAAAAGATAAAGGAAAAAAACAATAACAACAACAACAAGCTGTGGACTCTATCTCTCAAAGGCTTTTCTACCTTCCATACCCCCTCAGGTTGGTGCCAAATGTTTGAGGGGGTTGTTTTTTATCCAAGTTATATCATGTTACCTAAAGTATTATTTTTATTTCATGCCTCTGACTTTCTCTAAAGCCTTTGAGATAAACAGTCATTTGGATTCTATTTCTAGGTTTCCTCTGAGAGCATATTTTAAGGATGCTGCCTCATATTCATTCTATGGCTATTTGTGATGTTCTTGTGAGCCGATGGCTCTCCACAGCCATCCTTCCCTGCTTATTCCTGGGTCTTGGGAAACTGTCCTTTGGTTTGAACCTCTGGATGCACTGACCACTGCTCTCCATTGTGTTTGGACTGTGGACAACACTGAAAAGAGAGCTGAAGCTGAGACAGCAGAGGCCTGCTGTGTCACTGCTTCCCAGCCAGGGGTTGGGGCTCCCTTGGCCCCTTACAGGATCCTGGCCTCAGCACCACCCTCCTCTGTAGAACCAGGTGTCACAGAGTTTCTGTTCTTCAGCTTCTTAATTTTTTATTGAATGATTGAGGTTGTAAGCACTCCCTTTCCCATGGTTGCTATTTTTTTTTTTAGTTGTACCAAATCCATTAAAGATCTCCTGGTTTTTTGCCCATATTTCCTACAGAAAAGTAAAATCTTACTATTGAGTCTATTTGAATAAAATTCTATTTTTCTTGAATAAAATTCTATTTTTCTTTGAAATGTAAACTATGTAACCATGTACAAAGCACATTTCCCAGCCAGAGGACAGACCATGCAGAAAACATCAAGGAAACCTGGTCTTTGGGTGACTATATTCTAACACAGGAAATCAACAAAAGACAGAGGCAGGTAATATGTTGATAGGACCACAAGGTCACACTTAAATATAGCTTTTTTAATGATGCTTCTAGGTGGCATGACATTGGCCAAGTGTGTAAGGACTGAGACCAGGCTACTAGTTTTGTTTGCTTTTTTGTTTAAGATGAGGTCTTGCTGTTTCCCAGAGAGGCCTTGAGCTCCAAATCTTCTCACTTAAGCCTTCTATTTTCATAGCTGCAGTCACTGTAGTAACTACTGTAACCACAAGGTAATTTACTAGTCTGTGAAAAAGAATCATGACATTTGAATAAAATTAGTGGAATTAGATATTACTATACTAAGGAAAATATCCCTGATTTAGAATGATCAATAGTGTATGTTTTCTCCTCATATGTAGAACGTAAGTTTACATACATACACACACATATATATACATGCACACAAACACATTTGGGGTGAGGTAGGTTAAGTTTAGGTAATGGTACTAGGAAGGGTGTCATCAGAGGAGTGAAAAAGAAAGGTCTTAATGGGAGACAATGGTGAAAAGATGTAATTTGGAAATGAAAAGGTGGTTACAGGGTGATGGAAGGTGATGAGTAAGAGATGGGAGGGAGCTTGAGTGGTCAAGTTGTGGGTAGGGAAATCAAGAAAAACAAAGCATGTATAAGAATTCCATGATGAGCCACTTACAGTGGTTCATGACTTCAATCCCAGCTCTTTGGAATCAGAATCAGGCAGATTGCTGTGAGTTTAAGACCAACCTGGTCTACATAATGAGATCTAGCCCATTTTTGCCTACATAGTGAGACTCTATCTCACAAGAATAAACAGTAAGTAAGTAAGTAAGTAAGTAAGTAAGTAAGTAAGTAAGTAAGTAAGTAAGTAAAATCTTTAGGGGCTGGAGAGTGGCACAGCAATTAAGAGCACTTGCTGCTCTTCCAGAGGACCTAAGTTAGATTCCCAGCACCCACATGGTAGCTACCAACTGTTTGTAACTCCAGCTCAAGAGAATCTGTGAAGCTCCGTCCTAACAATAGAAACGCAGAGTCAGATAGCGAGGGTGAAAGCTGAAAGATTAGAGAAGCAGAGCAGTCAGCCACTAGAGAGTTCTTATGTCTATAAAATCTCAAACCAACTGGGGTGGGGGGGAAGATCCTGTCTCTATGAACCCTTAGACTGAATGGGCCTGAGATCCTGTCTCCATCCACCTTATATTCCTATCTCCACCTTCTGAATGCTGGGATTAAAGGTAGACACCACCACTGCCCCACTCTTTCTTTTTTAGACTGGTAGCTTTGAACTCTTTATGTTCTTGCTTCCTCCTCCTAGGTGTTGGGATTAAAGGTGTGTGCCAGCACAGCCTGGCCTCTATGGTTAACTAGTGGCTAGTTCCACCCTCTGATCTCCAGGCAAGCTTTATTTGTCAGAACACAAACAAAACATTATACATTTCCCACTTTTTGTCTAAAATAAAAAGCAAAAGTTTTAACTAACATAGAAAAATTATATACAATAAGTATAAGAACTATATATAAATTTAAACAGGCAATAATTACATTAACAATGTCTAGTCCATTAGCATTTGACAAATTCAGAGAAAATACTCCATTATCTATCCTGTCTTGGTGAGTCCAAAGTGTTATAACTAATTCACTTTCTATCCTAACTTTCATTATCAACCCAAAACTATCTTTTTATGTCTCTCAACCTTATACAGTTTACACCTCCTTAATGAATTTCTTTGCTGAGTCTGGTAACAAGGAAAACTAACTATAACTATCTTCAACTCCATCAGAGACCTGAGAAGGATATAACATTACCTGAGTAAACAATAAATGTAAAGCAAGCAAACAACTTCCAAAAATTAAAAATGACAAAAACAGCTGACTGCCTAGACAGTCATCCAAGATTCCTTTGCAATGTTGGGGCATCCATCTTTGGCCTAAAGGCCTAGAATATCTGACAGACTTATCTGTGAAGCAGGATTTTTGAAGGACTGTCCCACCTTGTCTTGGCAAACTACTGTAGTCACTTTCTTTTCTGTCCTGCTTATTCAATTTGGACAGCCTACAGTCAGCAGTCAAGTCAAGAACACTTTCTTGTCCAGTGGCTTAGTTTTGCCACAAAGAAAATAAACTCTAAATTTTTGATGTAGAATGGTGCTGCCAGGAACAGACATGTGTCATTGTAATAAAAAAAAAAAGAACCTTATGTTATTAAAACACCCTAAATGCCATATTCTATAGATCTCTGAAGTATTTGAAGACTATTTGCCTTTCTAAAATATATCTCTGTTTGACCTTGAAAACATACCTAACATGACTATAAGTTTGATTGTAATATGTGACTAACTACTAACATGCATTTCTTTATTTTCCTAAATAGTTTGCAATTATAACTTTAAAGGACTAGAAATTTACATTACATTGGTAGATGAGATGTATAGGTACAATACCTAGAGCAACAGTAGTAAAGTATATACAGTATGTTCTAATCAAAAGAAACTTAAATTTGTATCAATATAGAAAAATCCATATCAATGTAAAATATTTAAAATTAGTAGTTGCTTTTTTGGCTTAAAAATAGACTCAATAATCTACGTTTTTATCCTATCATTTCTATAACATATATATAGCATAACAAAAACAACCTCAAATTTGTATACAAAAATCCAAGCCAATGTAAAAAAATTTAAAACTAGTAGTTGTTTTTTGAAAGTAGATCCAATAATCTGCTTTTTTTCTCTTATTTGCATATCCCCCCTTTTTCTTTTTAGAACAAGATTCCTGAATCTAATCTCCTTTTGTTCAGCTTTTTCCTGACTATTACCAATAACAACTTGTAACCAACCACGCTAAACAGTGACAAATATCTATAACCCACTACCAATAACAACTTGTAACCAGCCACCTTGAACAATGACAAATATCCATAATCCACTGAACAACCAAAATCTACCGAACCCACATCTTGGGAATGTAGGTGTCATGTTCTTAAAATTACTTCCTGATGTCTGGGGGCAACAACAACTTTAGGAGACCCTGAAAAAACTTGGGATAACTGTCAAATTCTGTGAAAGCTAGCTATATCTTTTGTTGTCCAGTCTCTATGTAATGGAAAGTTCAGGGCTTTTCTCAACTCCTGGCTAGAGTAGTCTGTGAGTCTGGATCATCTCAGCCAGCTACCTTAAAATTATCCTGAGCAGTTTGTAGTCCAAAACTGATATTTAGACAGTGTTTGTCAGCTTAGTGGCATTACCGTAGTCCAAGTGGAGTTGTCATTGGGGGGCCCCATCCTCCTTTTGGAGACTTCAACGGTCACTGTTAGACATGTTCATGGTTCACAATAGAAAACTTAAACATTTAAATGTTATATGCAGCAGATCTCAAAGAGATTAAAGGACCATAATTTGTTTTATATATCCAGAGTACAAAAACTTAATTCCTAGTTACCTGATAGAGACTCAAACCCAAAATCATGTACAGGAAGTTAGATGAAGCCCTTTTCTAGAATTAGTACTCTATATGACCATTAATATCATGACAAGTTTAATATATATTAATCTTACAAATTTTGATATAACATTCATACTTCAAGAAAAGTTTTAAAGAGTCAAAATAAAACCAAAGTATCATGAGATTAGTAGCAATATAATAGTCCCATAAGTTTGGTTTTTCTCCTGTCTCATATCAGGTGGCTCTTCTGACATAAAACAGAGATTTTGGATTTTCCTTTTAACAAACATGCTTGGGGTTAGAGAAGGAGAGAGCCAAACTCCAGCTCCAATGTCAGTCTTAATTTTTAGTTGAACTGGGACTACAAAAAGACCATTTGCATTATGTGTCTGTAGAAAACAGTGGAAACAAACATTTGGGAAGATGTATAAAATTTTATCTTGTTGGAAATGTTATATACCAATAGGCTAATTTACTTCTTTTCTTGGGACATTTTCTCTGGATGATTCATCCTTTTTCTCCAGATGTCTTATTTGTCCTGTGGTCTTCAGATTCCTCAGCTGGTTGCCTTCATTCTCCTGGAAAGACCAAAACAAAACCTTGCCCCAAGCTTAACTTTGGAGAGTTTCCCTTTTGGCAAGTTATATGCTGTGGGATGTTCTGTATGTTAAATGTGTTGCTCTGATTGGTTAATAAGTAAAACACTGATTGGCCAGTAGCCAGACAGGAAGTATAGGTGGGACAAGCAGAGAGGAGAATTCTGGGAAGTAAAAGGCTGAGGCAGAGAGATGCTGCCAGCTACCACCATGACAAGCAAGATGTAAGGTACTTAAAGACTAGATATGGGTTAATTTAAGATAGAATAACTAACTAGCTAGAAACCTGCCATGGCCATACAGTTTATAAATAATATAAGTCTCTGTGTTTACTTGGTTGGGTCTGAGCAGCTATGGGACTGGCGGGTGAGAGAGATTTGTCCTGACCATGGGCCAAGAAGGACTAGAGAAAACTCCAGCTACAGTTATATCTAATCAAATGAAAAGCATTTGTTAGTCTTATGGGTTAGTTTAGATTGAATGATCATGTTGGTTAATGAACTATCACCTCTTCTAATGAAGAAGTCTCTCTTGTTTAAATCTAAGGGAATGACTTGGGGGCCTATGAGAGTCCTCTCAAGGCATTTCCTGATGGCAAAGGGTTACCCTGTCTGTCCCTTGTTGATCTGCATTCATTGGTCTAATCTCTGCCTTTGCCAAACTTTCTGCATACTCCAGTAGGGAGGAGCCTTTTGTTTGGATTATTACTAGAAAAAACATTGTTTCTAGGAATACCCTGTTTACAGTTCTTTTTCAGGTGACCTTGTTTTCCACACTTAAAACATCCGATGTTTTGATTTTTCTTCAAGCCTCTGAAAATTATCTCTTCTATCTAGGTATCATCATGGTTATGAGATTCAATATTGACTGTATCTTGGATCCATTCCTCTATGGGTGCTGATCTTGCCTTTAAAGGCCTAATTACCCTTTTGCATTGTGAATTAGCATTTTCAAAAGCCAAAGATTCAATTATTATTTGTCGAGCTTATGGATTTGGTATCATTCTATTTACAGCTGAAGTCAATCTTTGTTTCTTTTGGTACCTGTATAACTTTAATAAATGACTCACTTCTCTTTCTGACTTCTTCAATTCTGTCCCAAGCATTCAAAGCTGCTGAACAGCACACAGCCAGGGTGTGGTCATCATATAGAGACTGTCTTTGTACATCAGCATAATCACCCTTTCTAAGAAATTTTAATACCTCAGCCCTACGTCATTGTTCAATGGTCCTAGCCTCATATTTCCACCCGGTCCTACACTGTAATTGAGACCTAAGTTCCAATACTGCTATAATCAAGTCTCTCCAGTCTTGTGGGATAATTTTGTTACTAGTTGACCATGAATTTATCATCTGCCTCACAAAAGGTGAATGCATACCATATAAGACTATTGCTTCCTTAAATCTCCTTAAATCTAATATTTCCATAGGAATCCTGTCAGCTATTCCATAGCCTTGAGGATATCTGTCATTGGGCAGTTCTTGTACAGTGGCTAGAAAAATTAAGATTGCTTGTTTGAAAACCTTGGGCTGTTCTTTTCTAATTTTATAATATAATGATGAGGTTGGTTCTCCTTTAAATTCCTCTCTCTGAGTTTTATCTCTATGATCTGTTTTAATACGTTTTTTTCTAAGGCCTGTATCTTGTCACTCCTATCAACCAATTTTTTTTAGAGATAAACCAAGAATTATCTGATCTGGGCAGTGGTGCCTCCTTTAATCCCAGCACTCAGGAGGCAGAGGCAGGTTGATCTCTGTGAGTTTGAGGCCAGCCTGGTCTACAGAGGGAGTTTGAGGATAGGCTCCAAAGCTACACAGAGAAACCTGTCTGAAAAAAAAAAAACAAAACAAAACAACAAAAAAAGAATTATCAAATGACAATAAGGATTATCAAAATGATAATTAGCATGATGTCAATCCCAGGTAAGTTGATTATCCTTTAATTTAATTGTTCCACCTTTGAACCATTCATTGTCTAATCATACAGAGACTTGTAGACGGAAGTTTTTTAGTTCTGCCCAGCCTTGCAGTCCCACAGCTGTTTATAAAATAATCACTCAGGGGCTTATATTAATTACAAACTGTATGGCCTATGGCTTCAGCATCTTGCTAGCTAGCAATTTCATCTTAAATTAACCCATTCCTATTAATCTATATGTTGCCACATGACCATGACTTTACCGGTCTGCTGGCATCTAGCTGATCCTTGGGTGGTGGCTGGCATCTCCTCAGACTCCTCCCTTCTTCTCTCTGTATCTCTGCTTGGATTTTCCACTGCCTGAAGGCTTTCTTGACATAAGCCAAAACAGCTTTACTTATTATCCAATGGGAGCCATACATATTCACAGCATACAGAAAGACATCCCACAGCATTTCCCCTTCTCTGTCTAATCAAAAAAGGAAGGTTTTAATTTTAACATAGTAAAATTATATATAAGAAAACAGTTATCAAGCAAGAATTACAGTTATAATATCTAGTCTATTTGTATTTGGAAAAATTAATGAAAATATTCTATTATTTATCCTATTTTGTGAGTCTAAAGTTTTATATCTAATTTATCTTTTATCATGACTAAGGAAAACTATAATTATAAATATCTAGTCTTCAACTCCATCAAAGACCCCAGGATATAATATTACCTAAGTAAACAGGAAGTTCATTGTAAGCAATTCCATAATTCTAGAAATGACAGAGACCTCTGGCTGCCTGGACAGTCATCTGAAGTTCCTCTGTAATGTTGGGGCATCTATCTTCAACCTATAGACCTAGAGTCTTTAGCATAGCTTTCAGTGAAGCAAGAAATTTTAAAGACTGTTCCACCCATTCTGGGAAAGTTTGTCAGTTGCTTCTGTGCCCTGTAGAATGTCTGGCAGTTTCTTCTGTGAAGCAGAAACCTGAAGGACCATCTTGCCTTGTAATGTTCAGTGGTCACCTTCCTATGGGTCCTACATGTCCAGTTCATACAGCATCCTGTCAAGCAGTTGAGGCAAGGGCACTTTTTTGTCCAGTGACTAACTTTTGCCACAAAGAAAACAAACTCCATATAGAGTGTCTTCAATGCCTATCATCCTTCTTGAAGTAATTGATGCCTCCAGGAGAAGATGTGTCTCACTGTCCAGAAAAGTCTAAATTTTTAAAACATTTTAAATGCTGTATTCTGTATGTATTTGAAGTGTTTGAAGATTACCTACTTAATTGAAATATATCTATGTATACCTAGAAAACTTAATTAACATGACTATAAGTTTGATTATCATAAATGACTAATTACTAATCTGTATTTAATTATACATTACAATTTTAATTGAGTTGCATAAACATACCTTAAACAAGAGTAGAAATATATATACAGTATAACAAAATTAACTTTAAATTTGTATCAATAAACCAAAATCCATAGTAATGTAAAACATTTCAAACAAGTTGTTGCTCTTTAAAAGTAGATTCAATAAACTACCCTTTCATCCTATCATATCTATATCCCTTTTATCATCTTGAATCATCCCAATTCAAGATGATAGTCAAGTCCTGGAAGATTGGCTATAACCTTTGTTGATAGATGCCATCTGTCAAGGTTCAGAAGGTCTCACTTGATCAAATCTGATCCATCTTAACCTGGAACAAATCCATAGCCTTTTGCTTCCTGTGGAAACAAAAGCAGAACCTCTTTTCCAAAGAAATATATCCTTAGATCCAAATTTTGTAGTCAAGATATTTTTAAAATATATATTGGTTTAACTCAGCAGCCTTTACAATCAAAATGTCTCTCTCCAGTTAAAAATCCCAATCAGTACAATCCAGACTCACTGTGTAATTTCCATCTTTACATGGCTTATTATATTTTTATTATTATTACATTTTTAAGACTTTATTTTATTATTATGACTATCTATATCTTTTTTCTCTTTCAAACCTATGTATTTTTCTACATACATTGTAAACCATTTAGAGATTTATTCCATCTGAATCTGTCTTATTGTGTATCTATTATCCTTTTCTGGCCAGGAGAGATTTTAAACAGTTAAGCTGCATGGCTAGGACCAAATCTGCAGCTTGGGCTGCTGGTCCCACCCCATTCAGCTTCCCAACATGAGGGAGGTACATTTACCTCCAGCTCTGGGAGCCATGCTCACCACCAACTCTGGGAAGCAGTGGGTCTATGCCTCCATCAAGCAGCATGTAGACCAGAAACCATTTTTTTTTCTGTACCAGCAAAAGCTAAATACATCCACACAGAGTGCTGCTTGGCTTGGAGACACATCTGTGTACTTTGGCAGGAATTGACCATGCTGTAGGTCAAGGCTTCATGCCTGGAACCTGCCATCCTGTAGCTCAAGCCTGCACACCCAGGAATCTCTGTATCATGGCTCACATGAGATACATAACTAGGAAGCTGTTCTTGGCTCCATTTTAGAACCCTATTTAAAAGCTTTTACAGGTTTTAGGTGTAAATTCTTGCCCCACATTGGAACACCAGGTGTAGTAGGAAGTTTCTTGGTCCCACCTGGCCCCATGGTCCCACAGCTGTTTATAAAATAATCACTCAGATGCTTATATTAATTACAAACTGTATGGCCAATGGCTTCAGCTTCTTGCTAGCTAGTTTTTTCATGTTAAATTAACCCATTCCTATTAACCTATATGTTGCCATTTGGCTATGGCTTTACCAGGATGTTGATACTTTGGCAGTGGCTGGATTTTCTCCTGACTCCACCCTTCTTCTCTCTATATCTCTGCTTGGATTTCCCACCTGGCTATAAGCTTTCTTGCAATAGGCCAAAACAGTTTTATTTATTATCCAATGGGAGCCACACATATTCACAGCATACAGAAAGACATCCCACAGCAGAGACCTAACTCCATTTGTAATAGTGTTTCCTGTTTTGTAACACTGGAAAAAAACTTTTCTTTTTAAAACTAGTTCCCCCTTTTAAGAATTCCCAGTTGTTTCACCAAATCTGCTGACGATGACAGTGAAGTGTGAGGCTGACTGCTGCTGTTTAGAACAGTAGACGCCTGAATGGGTATCAAGGCAGCCACCTAGTGTGGAAGCAGTCTGAGGAGGGGTCCAGGGAAAGCCCCACAACCCACAGGAAAGAAGAAGTCAAAGAGTCAGCCGTCTGCACAGAGGAACATGGGGAAGTGGCCAACTCCAATGATGTTTGGAGCCCAAGCACCTGTGGAGTTTGCTGCAGAGGGGGTGCAACAGAAAAATTCCAAACTTACACAGAGGCTTGGCAAAAAAATGGAAGGAAAACGTAGCCAGTGAGGCAATGACTCCGGTGGGAACCCCTGCATGCAGCTCCAGTATGTGCTGGTGGCTTCAAAGCCACAGGCATTTGGCTTTTTGTGAATTTATGCCCCAAAAGTTGGACATCAGATGTTGCATTATCCTAATAAGTCTTAACAATAAAATCCTGGAATAAGATATTAGGATGAAAGCTGAAAGATCAGAGAAGCAGAGCAACCAACCACTAAAGACTTCTTACCTCTGTGAAATCTCAGGCCAAAAAGTGGGGAGATCCTGTCTCCATGAATCCTCAGACTGAATGGTCCCAAGATCCTGTCTCTACCAACCTTATATTCCTGTCTCCACTTCCCTAGTGCTAGGATTAAAGGGGAGCACCACCACCACCCAGCTCTGTTTCTATTTTAGATTGGTTCAATCTCCTGTAGCCAAGGATGGCCTTGAACTCCTTATCTTCCTGCTTCCTCCTCCCAAGTGCTGGGATTAAAGGTGTGTGCCACCACTGCCTGACCTCTATGGTTAACTGGTAGCTAGCTCTTCCCTCTGATCTCTAGGCAAGCTTTATTTGTCAGAACACAAACAAAATATTACACAATAGATCTGTCACCCTCCTCTTGCCTCCATGGATAAGACATGCATGTGGTTCACAGATATACAAGCAAGCAAAGCACTCACACACATGAAAAGAAACTTTATAATGAAAGTCCTTTCTTTGCATGCTAATTTTAAAAACTAATAAAAACGAGAACAAAGAAAAAGAAACATATGATGTATTAAGAGAAGACATCCATGAAACAGAGCATTGCAACTCAGAAACTGTTTTTTCTGTCAACAGAACTCATTCTAGGGCAATCATGGAAGAACATGAGCAAAGAACCAAACTAAGGCTCCACCTGGGACCCTGAATTTTAGTTTGATTCTGTGATTTCTCCTCTCCTCTCTTCATCTCACCTCACCTCTTTCTTCACCCCCTTTTCCATTCCCTTCCCCACTTTGTCTCTTAGCTCTAAACAATCACTTTGTCACCTGCATCAGTTCCTTTCCTTTAACCACACTTTAAGGACAAACTGTGCATTTGTTTACTAGCTCTTTATGGAGCAGATTGTGTTTTCTCAGCTCCTTAAGAGCAAAAGGAAATCCAAGTCTCCTATCTCAGGACACCCTCCCATAACTGAGGAAAAGATGATAGTGGAATTAACTGGGTGCAATGGTAGAGTAATGGCAGGTAAGAGTCTGAATATTCTGACTGCAGAGTCAACAGAATCCCTGAAGGACTGGAGGGAAGAGAAAACAGTCATTCTGGTTAATAGTTTAATGATGAATGTCCATATAGAGTCATACATAAAATGTAAAACTGAGAATCTGCATATGAAAGAAACATAGTATTTGTCATTCTGAATCAGGATTACTTTGCTCAATGTAACCAATTTCTGTTTTCATCTATTTTCTTGAAGTTACCATGGTTCCTCTTTATACTTGAATACAATTCCAATATTTCAGGACAGAGTACCAGAAAGAATTGGACAGGTAGGAATGGCAGAAAACGTTGAAAAAAAAGTTGGATGCATATTACCCATGCTAAATCTGAAATGTTGGTAACAACTATGTTGAGATGCTGAAGAGGTAAATGGATTTGAAGTTGAAGAGAAAAAAATTAAGTGATAATCAGACCCTAAGGGAATGACATTATAGGAAAGGTGAACAAAAATAACCAATTAAGGGATTTGTGAATAAAGAGTGCTAGTCAAACACGACAAATGTGTGATGAAGCACAGTGGAAGATATTGATGTGAACAAATGCAACAAATACCCCAGTCTGTGTTCTGTTGCTATAAAAGAATCTGAGACTGGAAAACATATGGCAGAAACACTTTAATTTTGACTCACAAGTGGGGAAGTCAGAAAGCATGGTGCTGGTAAAGGTTTGGTACTATAGCAGTCACACTGGAATGCAGAGGTTCAATAGGCACTTGTAAAAGAAAGAAGGCATGAAAAGCAGTTTCAGTTTTCAAAATCCTCAAGATAAAACAGCTCAGTCCTGAAGGATCTGGAATTCACTCTCATGAGAAAAATACCAGTCACTAAACAGGACTTCATCACCTCTGAAAGTTTCTGCCACCTCCCAACGGTTGCATTCAGATTAACATCACATGATTTTGGTGGGTACAAACCACACCTGAACCCTAGCATACCTCATGGGAATAAATTATCTTGAAGATGGAAGAAGGAGTTTCTTGTCTCAGATAATGAGCAGTATGCAACCCATACCCATCCACTTATGTTGTACTCCAAGGACACTGAAAACCAGGTGACAGATGCATAAAACACTCTCATATATTTATACTCCACATGGAATATATAATGAAAAGCGGATAGGTGCTATATATTTATAGATACATATGTTTATATAGTATATAGTATGTGTATGTTGTTGTGTATTTTCATTAGCTGTCTCTTCTAAAAACATTTAAGAAGAGAGAACTAAACTGAATTAACTTTGTTATCCACTACACTGATTACTACAATGTATTGTCATAAAACTGCAGACTTGGTGCAGATCAGCCCATAACACTTAAAGCATATAAAACCATATGAAAACATTCAATGCGAGTGTATACAAGCCATGACTTTTAATGTACCTTTAAAACAAGATTGCATTCTTAATGTATTCACATCATTAAGAAAACTTCTCTGGGAAAGACAAATAGCAGGGGGAGGAACACCACATATGGAGTGATACACATTTCATCTGTACCATGCTTTTCTGACAAGTAGAGTAAAGAAAAAACATGGAAATGTACTGTCCTGTGATTTCTTAGAGACAGCAATGGAACCTAGATACATAGCATTAAATCACAGAAGTTTCAAGATTACCTGAGTTCCTCAGAAAGAAAGATGTAGAGCATGTGCATTAATGTTTCCATGGAGAGGGGTGCACCTGAGCAGGCAGTAGGAGTACGTGTTATTCACATGGCACAAGAGGGAAAATGCGTTGCATGTTCCCAGTGCAATATGGGATTGAGCAGGCAGGCTTGATGCCATTTTTTTTTCTTCTACTGGCAAAGAGCAAAATGGTAGATGCACCACTGAAGAATGGTGTTAGGAGGACCTAAGATGAACAAAGTCAAAAAGACGTAACAGAAAACTTAGAAGAATGTCCAAACATCACTGGTTCTGCCTGGCTTTCCTCTGGCATCTACCAGGCTCCAGTGCCCGCATGTTCTACACAGCTTGGCTGAGTTGGAAGGAATGGATGTTTCATGGATGTTAAGAGGCAAGCTGGGTAGCCAGGACATGCTGATTAGTTCACACTCTGCTTTAAGGAGAACAAGAGTGCAGAGAATAAAATTTAGAGCAGAAGCAAGGTCCTTACTGACCTCTTGCTCATGCTACGGAGCATGGGTAATTGTCACTTGGAGATTTCTACTCTTACTGCTGGGGCTTAGTCTACCCAAACTGTACAGTTCTGAATAAAATGTGTATCTGAAGGACATTTTTACGTAGACAATGCCCTTTGACCTGCCATTTCCACAAAAGCATAGAATATTTTTTTCATTTCTGAGTGACCCACTGAGTTCCTTCCCAGTCAATGGACCAACACCTGTGCTCACCATTCTTGTTCTGTTACTTTGATATTGGTCCTGCCTTTCTTGAATGCCGAGGAGTGGAATGATACCAGAATGAGCCATCACTCAGCTGGATGTTGGCCCACTCTTTCACAGATGAGGAAATTAACAGAAATTACCATGGAAATGAGATTACACAAGTCCCATGGTTAACAAAAAGAACTGTGAATTCAGAGTCCACTCTTCCTAATCCTCATCTCCTCACCCTGCTTGTCCTGGTCGCTTCTCTGCACTTCCTGTTTCTGCTTCTGATGTGTTCTAGGGCACCTGCTTAGTTGTTTATCAAGTGACAAAGTACCATTCCAGAACTAAAATGGGTAAAACCTCAAGTTTTGGAAAAAGTAAGTTCCAAATTATTTGAAAACCTCCAGTAATGACATTTTTAATTGCCATGGCTTTGATCATGGTACAAGCAACACAACAGTATGGAGGTGGGTTGACATTCTGTACACATTTCTGAGCTAGCAGCACATACTTTATTTAAATTGTATTTTTAACTTTAAAATGCCAAATGGGAAAATACTTTTAAAAAATATGTATTTCTCCCTTAGAGCTTTTATTGTCCGTATACTGAAAATAATTAACTACAGCTATTTCTTACCATTAAAAAGAAAATGTATCCTTACATAGGAAAGAATGCATAACTGCAATCACATCTGAATTTCAAAAGCATTGGCTGGCTTGCAGAATCATTACTCTGGCTATATCTTTCTGCTCTGAGCCTAGTTTTCCAGCTTCTCCAGAAGTCTGGTTTGTTGCTTGTTTTTATCTTCCATCGTAAGGTCTTGTTCTGTAGGTCAGTCTGATCTCTAAGTCTCTATCTTCCTGCCTCAGTCTCTCAGTAATGGATTACAAGCATGTGCCACCATGCCAGGTTAGGTCTGATTTTTTTCTAATGCATGCAAAACGCTCATTGGCTTTGAGTACGAGAAAGGGAATATGAGGAGCAGCTGTCCAGGGAGCCACTGTGAGCGTGTAGGAGAACAAATGAAAGGAACTGAAATGAAAGCAGACTGCTCCACAGTGCTTCTGGGTTTGGATCTGTGGCACTTTCTATGTGAGATGATATTATATATGCCATGATTGAACGAGGGCTTTAGGGGAAGGATTTTTAATTTGGATACCATTTACTTCATTCCCCACTATTTCTCTCTATACTCCTTCAATTAAAGCTTAATTATTTTGTACTGACCTCTACTCCTCAAATTAGCTCTTCAGCTCAAAAATTCTCTTTTTATCCTCATCACCTTCTTAGTCTGGGCTTAGTAATTACAGGGCCATACTGTCCTAAATAGTATGGGAGAAAGAACTGCTTACTGCTCCACTCAGGACCGTAATTACTGCTTAATCTTACATGATTCAGAACAGTGACATGTCTTCAGAATTCTTCTGAGAAAATAATCCTTGAACAATTACCCATTTAGCATGATATTTGTTTGTTTCTGACTTTGATGTCTCAAAAGTAAAAGCCATGTGAAATCAATAAGGCCACGGGTCTAAAGGTGACAGTTTTCAAACAAGTCCTGTCTATTGCAGCCACTTAGGGAATCTCTTTTATGACTAAGACTTGAAAACAGGGTTGAAATGTCCTGGGGGAAGCTGCCATGCAATTAATTGAACTTGTTGAAATTTCTGCCTTCGCTAAATTGCCTTGCAGCCAGAGATTCCTTAGAGATGCTCCAGCTAAGTGAGGAGGACACACAGTGTATCTCAGTTTCAGGAAACAGACTCATCCCATGAGATGGATCCGACCCAATTTTGGTTATTCAACACCAATGTCAAAGCTGATGCAACACTTACTTGATAATATTTTATTCTCTTATCCATGCATTCTGAAAAGCAGTTTTGGGAAGGCACAATTCCAGGCATCAGACAGAGGAATGGAAAAAGACAAGAAGTTTTGATGCTGGTGTTTTGAAGCACATTATAAGAGGGACACTGATGTAGATGTCAAATAGTGATGCATGACGGGAACTTCTCACAGTGCTGTAAAGTGAGGAGAAACTCCATGGCCTGTGTTAGGCTATGCAACCAGGACGTCAGGCCAAGAATGAAGTTGGTGTGTCTGAGAAACAAGGATGTTTACCACTGGGTGCTAAAGATGGAGAGGGGACTAAAATTAAGCGGGAGAATACACACTAGTGTCTTGGCCATTCTCACAGCCAAGCGTGCCTTTCATTCTAGTTGCCGTGGGAACATGGAGGAGGGTTATGAAAGAACAGCAATAAAGATAGCAAAAACATCTGATATTAGGGTTGGGGATTTAGCTCAGTGGTAGAGCTCTTGCCTAGCAAGCGTAAGGCCCTGGGTTCGGTCCTCAGCTCTGGAAAAAAAATCTGATATTTAAAGCCACAAATATCACTGCCATCAATAGATGAAATTGTAGGAGGCAGTTGGTGACTATGGGGAATTGTTAGAGTACTGGGTGTCAGGTCAGAAATGCCACCCTTGGGGTGAGCACTGCACAAGGCACTCCGTGATGAGTAGATTAAGTGAATCAGTTCACAACTCAGCTAACAGGGGTCTTCTTATCTATGATGGTGCTTCTTGAAAATGCTCTATGCAGACTTCATTTTCTCATGTCCTTAATAATTTATAAAAGGAAGGTTCATCTTTGTCCATCTGGAATCTACTACATATACTGCTCTGGCAAAATCATCTAGAACATCAAGCCAAAGATTTGTTCAGAAATACTAGTGTGATGGACAGGGATGTGATGCATACTATACATTGTTCTGGCTTCTCAGGAGGCTTAAGCAGGAGGAACTCTGGGGGCCAATGAGTGTGAGGCCAACTTGGACAACATAAGGAGACCTTGTTTCTGGAAAAGGTTTTAGGGCCACTAATTAGAGAATAAAAAGTCAGTTTGTCAATCAGGTAATTTCCAATCCTTCACAAGGTTGTTTATACTACTGTCAAATAGGTATGGTGACATGCAGTGACTTGGTTACACTGAAAGTCCCCTCTTGTCTATGTCTTATTTATTCATGTGAATATAATGCTTAGCTCTGGAATCAATAAACAGACAAAAAGGAAATAGGACTCATTTTTAATTATATTCTTGGTGTGTTTTTAAATCTGTTGCTATATGGTACTTAATCAGATATTACTAATAGTAAAACCACAGCATTTTTTAAATCAGAAAGTGGTGTGATCACAAGAGATTTTCTTTTTGTTTTTTATTGCTTTTTGGTACCTAACTAGGTAAAAGTGTCAGTTTCCTTCCTTATTGCTTGTTCAGGGATACAAGGGATTAGGTATCTTTTAGCATTGTAAATATAGGTACTTCAAACCCATAGGAATGTGTTGTGGAGTTTCATTTCTTTGCACGGTGACTTGGGTGTTCCATCCCCTGGCCATATGTACTGAGGATGTATTTGAAGAGGTCTTGTTATTTCTCCACCATAAGTGAGTTCAAATTATTCCACATCCTTGCTAATTCTTGCTATTTTCACACTTAAATTGTTTCTAAAATGTTTAATTAATTTTTTAAATGTATTTTTTTATTTTATGGCATGAGTGTTTACCTGCATGTATATATACGATCACATTTGTGCCTGGTACTTGTGGAGGACAAAAGAGAGTACTAGATCCTGTGAAAGTGGAGTTACAGTCAGTTGAAAACCACCATATATGGTTGCTGGGAACCAAACCTTGGTCCTCTGCAAGATCAGCCAGTACTCTTAACCACTGAGTCTTCTTAAAGCCCTATTGATTTTCTTTAGAGTCCTATATTTTTTTCTTTGACAATCTCATATATGTATGAAATATCAGTTGATCATACCCACTCCCATCTTCACATTCTGACTCCCCGTAGACATCTCCCAAACAACACAGCACCCTCACATCTTTCATTCCCCCTTTCCCTCCTCCTCTCCCTGTACCCCTCCTCTGTGTGTATGTATGTGTCTCTGTCTCTGTCTTTATTGTTACCCTCCGAGTTCAGCTGGTGCTGCCTGCATGGATAGTGACCCGTCTCCTCCGCTTGTTCTTACCCAGGTGAGCACAGGTGCAGTGAGTATGCAATATTTTTGCCATGTCCAGAAGACAGCATTTCACAGCCCTCCTCCCATCCTTCAGCATTTACATCTTTCCACCTCCTCTTCTGCAATGTGTCCTGATCCTTGAGGAATAAGTTTTAACTCTGTCCTTGCCAACAGAGAGTTTAGGTGTTTTACTGTTTTCATTTTTCTGATGGTACTAACAATCCCTTCATCAGGTCAGGTGGTGCTGGTAGGAGTCATTGTTTAGAGTGATTGTTCATTTCTTTCGAGTCCTAGGGATCCAACTCAGAGCCTCCCATATGCCGAGTAAGTACTGTGCAAACGGAACTGTAACCCATCATGTGGCTCTCAGGAACTGTGCATTACAGTCTATTACCATTTCTAATATGCTTTTTTTTCTCTTTTTACATTTTGAATGGTAAAGGGTTTTTTTTTATAAACTTCAGATGAAAAACATTTAGGCATATATATGTATTGAAAATATGTTCTTCAACTCTGTAACCTTTTCATTTTCTTGAGCAGATTTTTCCCAGTGTCTCTCCTGATTTATCACACAAGGATTTTGAGATTTAATTGATGGCATAAGCACAGATCCATTGCTATCCCCTTTCAATGACTGGAATGTGTCTGCCTTTACATTTAGAAAGCAACATTAATGTAGCTTTACATTATTTGTAAGTTCTGAAAGTCTGGCTTTCTGAGAAAGAAACCTTGTGATTCCATCTTGTTCCACTTCTTCACACTGTGGAGCCACATTGTTGATGAGGTACAGAAGCCTTCCAGTTGACATTATGCTGAACCTATGGAACACTCCCAAAAGCATTTCTTTGTAATAAAATGGGTGTATTTTTGCCTCTATTTTTCAAGTGTTTGGTCTTTTGTTTGTTTGTTTTTGCAGTAGAATTTTCAGTTCATGGAATGATTTCCACATCTCCCCCTCCCCCTTCAGGCCTAACACGCAGTCGTCCCCGTTAACCCTGATAAGAATACATAAGAGGATGTTGTCTTTTTTTCTTCAAATTTGTTAAACTTTTTATATAATTCTGCTTATTATTTTTAAAAATTTATAAACAATTTCCTTATGAGGTGTGTGTGCTTATTTACTTTGTGATTTATTTGAACTTTGGATAGATGAGTTGACTTCTTTCATAAAACTCAAAAGAATTTTATTCCTCTTTTCTCAAATTCATTTTTGTGCCCTCCTTCCTTCGATTCTAGTTTCATGGTCTCTGGGTGTCTTGCTGTTGCCCCAAACAGTGTTTCTTCAGCCTTTCAGCTCTTCCCTTCTCTTTACTCTAGATCACTGGTAAGGCCCTGTCCTCACACTCACAGTGCCTTTCTACAGTACCTAGCCCATAGCCAAGCTGTTCAGAAGGTGACTCTTTGCATGTGTTACACCCTTTCTCACTACAAATTTTGCAGTTACTTCTTTTGAGGTCACCATTTACCTTTCACTGTGCTCATGCTTTACTTAACTCTTTAAGCCTAGTACAGTGAGTCACATTTGAATCCTTGTCTTGTAATTAAGTTAACATTCTTGCCGGTGATGTATTTTTATTGATTCTAAGCTGTATTTTTCTAATTCTTGACAGCCCTATTTTATAAAGGATGCTGATGAGTGATATATTACTGGTCATCAGGACCTTGTTGCTTTGCCTCAAAGGGTGTTGAGTTCTGTTTTATTAGCATTTTACTCATTTGTGTGGAAGTTTTATAAATTTTACATTTTACTCTCTGTCAGTGAGGTGAAGCCATTAATTTTTGGTCAGTTTATTATTCCCTTAAAGGCATTGGTTTCTAGATGTCTGAAATATTCAACAGTGGTTCTCAGAACATTGACATATCTGTTTGTGAGCTCTGTCCATTTTCAACTTAGGATGTCTCATTCATATTCTGTACCCATTAGTGGCCCTCTCACAGGCTTTGGAACATATACTTGAATAATTGAATTTGTATGCAACCAAAAACTCAAGGACTTTGCCAAGCAAAGATGTATCATTGGCTCTAAGTACGCCTCTCCTTTCAAATGCTCTTCATCACAAATTCTGCTACCCCGGTATACCACAGCCTGATATTTCAGTTTATACTCTTCTTACTGTACTGTGTCCTGTAAAATTTTCATGATATCAATACCACTGTGTTATATACCACCACAGTATGAATTCCATCATGAGGTGAGACTACCATGTTGTGAATACTGCCAAAGTTGGGAATATTGCCATGGTATGATTATCACTTGGTAGGGATACTACCTTACTATGAATATCATCATGGTGTGAACTATGGAGTGAATGCTGCAACACTGGGAATACTGCTGTGGTGTGAATATAACCACTATGGTATAAACATCTCCAGGCACAAATATAGTGTGATTGTAAAAGTGCTTCTTTTGTTATCTGTTTCCAGGATCAGTATCGTATGTCTCTCTCTGTTTAACAATGGACAATAATTGTTTGAATTTTCTGGTTATTTATAGAGAAGGGTTATATTGGAATATATAAATTATTCTTTATCTGATTCAGATATTTGATAAGGTGTGTATCAGATTGTCTATCATTCATTAAACCTCCAAAGCTAAAATGTAACATTCAATTTTTATGTGGCATTACTGGTATGAAATCACTAGCTCCCACTTTTTACAATTATTTGAGCTCACAAAATAAGATTTGGCATCTAGTTGAAGACATGCAAAGAGAAAATAAAAATATTCAAAATTCTCTTAAGAAATACACAATCAAGGGGGCTAAAGACAGGTCAGAAGTTAAAAACACTTACTGTCCTTTCAGAGGGCCCTGGTTTGGTTTTTTAACACACATGTGGTGGCTCACACCCATATGTTGTAAATCCAGTTTCAGGGGATCCAATGCCATCTTCCAACCTCAATGAACACTATACCTATATGCACATATTGTACACATTTAAAAATAAATAAATCTTTAAAAAGGAAATAAACAATTTTTACAAATATTATATTAGAAGATACTAAAGTCTATTTAGGATTTAATCATAATGCAGTGGTTATCAAATGATAAATATGATAGAAATAAAAAGAGAATATTTGACGTACAGTTTGAATATACACTAAATTCTACTTGGAGTTTAAGAAAAACTGTTCTTCAGTTGATTTAATGTCTCATTTTAGGGTCTGTCTTATATCCTTTCCTTTTAATTAAAAACATACTGCATGTTAGATAAAATGTATATTGAATATATTTCATATTTTCATGTTAAAGAAAAAATGAAAGTCATGGAATATTTTGTAGCACATTTTAATAAATAATTCACAAACGTGAATAGTGCTCATATGAGCTCATAATTTTATAGCAGTTTAGAATTCCCCTTCTTATCATAGAAATCTTATTCTTCTGAATATTATGAAGATAAATTACTTATGTTCATTAATATGTTACACAGTACAATACCTTGAATAGAAAGTGTGTGCTACAAGTGCATCTTAGTTAGGTTTTGACTGCTGTGAGAAAGACGACGACTAAGGGCAACTTGGGGAAGAAAGTTGTTTTACCTCACAGGTTACGGTTCTGTATGAAGGGAAGTCAGGCCAGGAACCTGGAGACAGGAACTGAAGCAGAGGCCATGGAGAAGTGCTTATTAGTTTGCTTCCTATGGCTTGATCACCCTGCTTTCTTAAAGGATCACCTCTGTGTTGAGCCTGCCTATATCAATCATCAATCAAGTAAATGCCCTGCATAGTTGTGCCAATCTGATGGAAACATTTTCTCAATTAAGATTTCCTCTTCCCAAATTTATCTAGGTTTATGTCAATTTTTCAAAAGTTCAACAATCACAAAGTGAATATGTATGTATAAAAGCTAAGTACCCAAAATGTAAGTAACAGTTGATCTTATGTTTGAGTATCTTATGAAATGCAGGGAAACAACCATAGAAATATTTTTATACCATTAATAAAATATTAAGACAAATTTTAAATGTGTTAAAGCAGTGGAATTTTAACAGGAGAAGGTGCATAGTCTGAAGTGACAACTATGTTCCAAAGCAAAGGAAGATGATCTCTAATTATTAATCAAGATCTTTTGGTGAGATCTTTTGGCATATAGCATCCATTTCAGAACTAAAGAAAATTACATTTAGAAAGTTCAATATTATTAGCTTTATGTCATTTGGTGATGGATGAAGAGTTCTATGATAACACAGCCAGTGTTCAAATTTCAAGGCTAACGAACCAGGTTTTAATCATTTATGGCTCATGTATTGATTGTAGATATGAGAGCATGGACCACTTGCTACTCTGACTTAATCATAGTGCAATACTCTGGGGACTCAGATTGTTTCAATCACAATTGTATCCTGTTGAAACTTTAAATACTAAAATCTCCCCTTAGTCTATAGGGAGACCATGCTAATTTAAAGGCTCTAATTTTCTTTTTTTTCACAGTATAACAAAAATAACTTTAATTTGTATCAATATAGAAAAATTATATCAATATAGAAAAACTAATTTTCTTTTCTAATTAATTAATTAGTTAATGTGTGTGTATGTGCATGCGCACATGCACATGAAACTAGCATGTGTAGAGATCAGATAATATCTTGTGAAATTTAACTCTCCTCTACAATGTGAGCCTAGGGATTGAACTCAGGTCATCAGGCTTGGTATCAAGTTCCTTTACACTGGAGTCATGTAGCCAGTCCATCAATGTTCTAGCTTTTATAGTGTGATTGGTAAGGTCTAGAATTCCTTTAAAATTATATTTGAAAAGTTATTTCAAATTATGGTCATTTAATTATCAGATGACAACTTTGATGTTTATTATTATTATAGACAGATCGTTTAAGTAGTAGATAAAAAGAACAGAAATCTGACGTTGAATTATTGTTGTCCATTTTTAACAAGTTTGTTGATAGTGCTGTTCTGAACAACAACCCTATGAGACATTAGTGACAGGTCTACATGTCAAGTCCATGGATTTTTGACAATAGAGATTGAGGTCATGGAGGATGAGTCACAAGCAGCTCTTGGATGACTTAATTAAACAGATTTTTAGCCCAAGACACCTGCTCCCATGCTACTGTGACTTGTTCCCTAGTGTCAGCGTAGAATGCCTGAGAATTCATCTCTACTTCTGCTGCAGAATTCTAGTGGTTATGCACACATCTATGGGAGCAGAGTAGAAGGAAGAAAACAGGCAATGATTAGTTATTACACAGGTCCCCACAAGCATCGATCTGCTCAATGCACACATGTGAGGCAATGCTGAAAAACTGTTCATTTAATTTCATCAGCAGCTCACTTTATGATCAAACATTTAACTTTAATACAGTCTAATTTATCATTCAATTCTATAGTTTGTGCTTTCTATATATTAAAAAATGTCCTAAGGTCATCAGCGATTTTTGGTTTCATCCTTGAACACGTATTGTGATTTTATTCTATATAAACCCTAAGTCTACTGTGAGTTATTATTTCTGGGTGGTATGGAGTAAGGGTGATTTCAATCTTTCATTATTGAACTTTAATTGTTTTTTAATTATAAATAAATTTACTCTTCTGCTCTTCAGTTGACAGATATTTGATTCCCCTGTCTCTAGCACCATTTCTTGAGACAATCATTCATTTCTCCCTTGAACTACCAAGGTACATTGACATAATTGCCTGTTTTCTGAGGGTAGGCATGAGGGCAAATGCTGTGCTCCATTCATCCACACCTCTGACTTTTTCCGGGTCTCCTGTAGCTGCACCCTAATTTCCCTTTAATGCTCAAGATTATAAAGTGTGAGTTCTCTGAAACTGTTTTTCTCTTTCCCAATGGTTTTACCTTGATTGTTCTAGATTCTTTGTGCCTGTGTGATATATTGTTGGGGTTCCACTTTCCCTATCAGCCTGTTGGCTACCAGGTCAAGAGGGTAAGAGACAGTAGTGATGAGAGAAACCTTTGTATGTGCTCCACGAGCACAAATGGACACAGGCCTCCAGGAGACAGACTTGGGTGAATCATCTCAATTTTATTTCAGAGTATAAGGAATATATAAGATTGGGGAGCCTGGGGACAAACCCTAATTTTCATTAAGTGGCATGATCCTATCATAAGGCTCCTAGCACAAGTTTTAGTTATCACAAGTGTAGCAAGGGAGCCTTCTAGTAGGGATCTATCTCAGGGTTCAAGCTAAAGTCAGGCATCTGGGTTTAGAGACAGCTTTTAGATAAGATCAGTCCTCCATGCCCAGGGACATTCTCCAGATAGGGGAAGGTAGAGGCAGGTAGTTCTGCTGGAGGGAGGGAGCTCCATCTTGTCAAGCCATTGAGATAAGTTGCCAGGCTATTGCAGGTAACACTAATTGCTAAATGGTCTTATTAATAAAAAATAAAAAAAAAAACCTAGAGCCAGATATTGGGGCTAAAACCTAAGAGATCAGAGGAACAGGAGAAGCCACAGCCAACCTCACCTTAGCAGCCCTCAGTCTCAAAAGAGACCTAATTCCTGTATACCCACACCTATTGCTGTTCTGCAATCTCACTTCCTCTCTCTGCCCAGCTACATCACTTCCTCTTTCTGCCAAGCTCTGTCACTTCCTGTCTGTCTGTACAGACCTCCAGACCTTTATGGTTAACTAGTGTTGGAATTCAGGGTGTGTGCTACCACACCTGGCTCTGCTCTCAGAGTGGCCTTGAACTCACAGATATCCAGATGGTCTCTGTCTCCCAAATGCTAGGATTAAAGGTGTGTGCTACCATTGCCTGACTTCTGAGTTTAATATAGTGGCTAACTTTTTCCTCTGATCCTCAGACAAGCTTTATTAGGGTGCACAATACATTAGGGGACACAATATATCATCACATTTCTTCTTTTTTGCCTAAAATAAAAAATAAAAAATTATAATTAATATAAAAAAAACTATATACAATAAGTACAATATTTATATATAATATATACAAGCAATAAATACATCAACAATGTCTAGTTTATATACTTTTGACAAATTCAGAGAAAATGTTCCATTATTTATCCTATTTTTGTGAATCTAAAGGATTGTATCTAATTTACTTTCTATCCTAATTTTCATAACCAAAATTATCTTTTGATGTCTTTCAAACTTATACATTTTATACCTCTTTAGTGAGTTTCTTTTCTGAATTTCTTAACAAGGAAAACTATAACTATCTAATCTTCAACTCCCTTAGAGACCCATGAAGGAAATAATATTACCTAGTAAAATAGGAAGTGCAAACAAGCGACTTCCAAAAAATGTGAGTTATGACAGAAATAGCCAGCTGCCTGGACAGTCACCCAAGTTTTCTCTGCATTGTTGGGGCACCATCTTTGGTCTACAGCCTTAGCATATCTGACAGACTCATCTGTGAAGCAGGACTTTCTAAAGAGCCTTCCTACCTTGTCTTGGCAAGGATTGGCAGTCCTTTGTTTTGTGTCCTGCTTGTCCATTTTGGACAGCATTCTGTCAGGAGTTGAGGCAAGGGCACTTTGTTACCCAGTGGCTACCTTTTGCCACAGTGAAAGTTAACTCCATATGCATTTTCTTCAATGCCCATCATCTCTGAAGTAGATTGGTGCTGTCAGGAGCAGACATGTCTCATAGTCATAAAATACAAAAAAAAAAGTCTATGTTATTAAAACATCTTAACTGCCATATTCTGTAGATCTCTGAAGTGTTTGAAGATGACCTGTCTATCTAAAATATACTTCTGCTTGTACTTGAAAACATAGCTAATATGACTACAAGTTTGATTGTAATGACTAACTACTTTCTTTTCTTATATCCTAATTAGTTGGTAATAACTGTCAAGGGTTAGCAAATTGCATTACATTGTTAAATGAACTGTATAGGTGCAATACCTTGAAAAAGATTAGAAATATATGTACAATATATTCTAACAAAATCAATCTCAAATTTGTATCAGTATACAAAATTTGTATACAATATACAAAACTCCAATCTAATGTAAAATATTTAAAATTACTGGTTGCCTTCTAAAAGTAGATTCAATAATCTACCTTTTTATCTTATCATATCTATATAAATCAATCTCAAATTTGTAGCAATATACATAATTTGTATGCAATATATAAAACTGCAATCTAATATAACATATTTAAAATTAGTAGTTGCCTTCTAAAAGTAGTTCAATAATCTACCTTTTTATCTATATCATATCTATATTCTCTCTCTTTTTTAGAGTAGATTTAATAATCTACCTCTTATCTATATCCTCTTTATTTCCAAACAGAAATCTTAAATCTAATTTCCTTTGTTTAGCCTTTTCCCTGACCATTAACAATAACAATTTGTAACCAACCATCCTAAATAATGACAATTATCCAAAATCCACAGAATGACCAAAAACCACCAACCCCACCTCTTGGGAATATGGGCGTCGTGTTCTTAGAATTACTTCCTGCTGTCTGGGGGTGAAGGCATCTTTAGAGATATTGAAAAAAAA
>CABHPP010126070.1:51179-63537 GCA_902168425.1 Peromyscus attwateri
GCCTCGGTATGAAATCCTCTCATGTCTCCTGGGTGAGAATCCTTCTGCTGCTGTTTCCTCAGTTGTACCATTTGCCCACCAATGAGCTGCTCCTTTCTCTGTCTCAGTATATGCAGATATAGAATATACATTAGGGAGGGCAGTGTCAAATGATTAGGCTCAGTCTGAGGTCTCCATCACTTTTGCGGGTATCTCCCCTCCTCAGCAGGTACACTCTGCTGCTCTTTCCTTTTGGCCACATGCCATCGTATTACCAATAGATCCTTTGTTTCTCTTACTCCTGGAAGGAACTGCTTCACCCCTAACCAGGGCAAACCATAAAGCAATATATCATAAAATCTTATGAGCTTGAACTCTAATAACAAAAATTTGCTAATTTTCCCACTACAGCAGTTGTTGGGAAAGTGCTTTTAAAATCTGTAAAATTCTACCCCAGTATTAAAGAAGTTTAGAAAAGTTAAGGATGAAATGTGAAGGCCAATGGAAAATACCAGTTAGCGTTGAGCTTCTGGAGAAATCCAGATCTTGGAATTGGCTGCTGAGTACTTTTCCATCCAAGTTCTTCCTCTAAGGTCTTGTCCTTGGTTTCCCCACAGTTGTACTTAGAATGTCTCTGGTCTTTCCATGACAAAGACTGTCCTTCCTCAAGTGACCCAGGTGGCTACAGCAGACTTGTTCCACTGTGAGTGATCAGCAGGCTCTCAACTCTGAGAACCACAGGCTCCATCATCTCTTGGTCACTGGGCATGTTTAGTGCACTATGTAAAACTTCACAGTTACCAGTGTCAACAAATCTAATTCATGTTTATTCTAGCAGCCTCTGCATGAACTCTAAATGTTTTTCAGTATCTAGGTGTGTTTGCACAACCTGACATTAATGAAGAAACTTCATTCCAGCTCTCCCCTTTGGAAGTCAAAGACACTGATTCTTTCAAGCTCACCGGTGGTAAAAAAAAACCACAAATCTAATAATCTAATCTGCCAGTGTTTTTACTGAACCATGTAAGGGTAAACATTCCTGAGGTTATTCAGCTCTCCATTCAGGAGGGTATTTACACACCAGAAACACTTGTCACACCATAGGGGGAAAGCTCTTCCCGGGAGGAATATAGTGTGGGAAGGTTTTCTTTATTAACTGGAAACCAACATGGCTTATTTGGTATGTTTTTACAAAATTTAACATGGAACAAATTTATTTTGTTTAGGACAATCTCTATATTAGTTCAGGGGTTAGATTTCTTAGTTGCAAAGGTAATTATGGAGAAAAATAAGAGGAAGGGAGGAGGAGGAGGGGAGGAAGAAGGAGAAGAAAGTAAGGGAAGGAGGGTGAAAGAATGCAGTGGTGTATGGTGGTGCACACCTTTAATCCCAGCACTTGAAGACAGGGACAGATGAATCTCTGTGAGTTTGGTAGCAGCCCGATAGACAGAGCAAGTTCTAGGGCAGCCAGAGTAACATAGAAAGACCCTGTACAAAACAATGGAAAGGAAGAGGGGAAGGAGAGAGAGAGAGAGAGAGAGAGAGAGAGAGAGAGAGAGAGAGAGAGAAGAGAGAGGAAAATAGAGGAAAAGGGAGATACAAAGGATAATACAGTGGCACTGGTAGGGTTGGGGACTGCTGTGTTTGGTGCTTTTTTGGTCAAGTTCATGCCACAACAAAACTGAAATCCCTACTACATGTCATTACACTAAACGTCACATTTGTGCAGGAAATTTTGCCACCAGGCAACAAAGCCTGCAGTTTCTACTTTTTATTTTTAATGTCCGGAAGCTCTGTGTTTCTTTCAGCCAGAATATTTGTAGCTCAGGTAGGTGCCTGTGACAGGACATTTTCCGAACTAGACTGCAAAGCAAATGACTAATACTATCCCCAACATTTAAGCTCTAAAGGAGTCTGTTGAAGAAATTGAGCTGGGAAAAAATGTGAAGACTACATGAGGCACTCTCCGAATCCATTTTCCCCCTTTTGCTGTCGGCCTCTGTCCGTGGCTTAGCGGCACATCAACACCATCTGCGTGGTGGAAGTGCATGGAACTGGGAGTGAGCGAGACCAACACCTGGGAAACTACTCCTGAAGTTTACCAGGGTCTCTTACATTATCTGGGGCTGTACTGTGCTCTCATACTGAACAAGGCCGCTCGGAAAAATTACAGTAAAATTGACCATTTTACCCTTCAGAAACCAGTGGAAGTCCTGGCTCCCCCAGAGAAATGTGAACAATTTAGGGGCAGCACAATTCAGCTGATTGTGAAAAATCCCCAATAGAATGCAATGTTTCAAACAGAGTGTCTTGTACCAGGACTCATTCTTAAGTGACATCACAAATACTGAATTTTAAACAAAAATCCTAAATGTGAAGCTTAGCAGCACCTTTCCTTCATGAGTTTAAATGACATCTGTTTTAATAATTCAGAGCAAAATAGGCAGATTTCTATAGCACCCCCAAATTTACCATGTGGGGAACAGCTTCAGACAACCTTAGCCGCCTTCCTCCCGCCATATTAAACTGTGAAATTTGTGATTTGTTGAAACGCTGGGTGAATCATAGCTTAGTTTGCATGTCCAGCTAACTTGTTTCTAGACATTTTGTTTGATTCTCTTTCTCCTCAGGGCTTTTACAAATATATATATATTATATGTGTATATATATATATATATATATATATATGGATTGTCTGAAAAAATTTTGAGGTGCAAATTTTTTCTTGGTTATTTTGTTGTTTTGTTGTTGTTTTGTTTTTGTTTTTCTCTTTAATGGACCCAATGCTGAGATTCAATCACTACAGAAAATACCTGGCTGTGAAAGCAAAACAAAGAGACCCAGTGGGGCTGTCCTCCCGGCAGCTCTGGGCGCCTCTGTGAGCCGGATGCCGATTTCAGATAGCTCATCCTACGTTTGTCTCTTTCTTTCTTCTCTCTTTCCTCAAGAAGTTGATCCTGATGATTTCAGCCCATGCATTAAACAGGAAACAATAATAACTGTAGAATTCATATTTTTCTAAAGGGAACTTAAAAACTGCTGCTACATGTCATATACAAAACTGGTTTATGCCACATGAACAGAATCACAAGTTTGGTTTTGGTACTTTAGTTCCTCTTTGTACTCAATTGTATAGAACTTCCAAATTCAGAATGAAAAGAAAGCTGTTCTGTATCAAACCATCTAAGCAATAAATGTTATATTTAAAAAATGAAAAAACAATAAATAAAGTGGGATTTTTCTGTGTTAGTTTCTTTTTTCATTACTGTTTTTGATACAAACAGCTTAAACAATGAATGACTTACTTTGACTTAAAGTTTCAGGGCATAGTTCATACTGGTAGGGAAATCATGGTAATAGGAACTTGAGAGAGCTGTTCGTAGAACACCTAACAGCCAGAAAGTTTTTTAAAAAAAACTCATGGTTGGCTAACTTTCTCCTTTTTTATGTGGTCAGGGACCTCAGTGCATAGAGTGGTGCCACCTTCAGTTAAGATGGGTCTTCCCACCTCTGTTCACCCAGTCCAGAAACTCTCTCATGGCATGCCCAGAGGCTTGTCCCCTAGGTGAGTCTAGATCCTGTCAAGACAACAATATTATTTTTCACAGTGATCATTGTTCAGCAATTTCCTTGGAACCACTCTCCAGGGTAAGCCATTGTTTCCAAGAATGGCCAACTGTGGCCTCTAAAGAATATGTTCTTGAAAGCTTGCATACTGTAAAGTGTTTCAAACAAGAACCAAGCAGAACTCAGAAAGGACAATGCAGGGAAATTTGAAAGGGAAAATTTTTTTTCTAAAGTGCACCGACAATGTCTGACAGAATGCTGTTTATATGACGTTAATGGAGAAGACCATAATGTTCTTGTTTTGAATTCTGTCTTTGGAAATAGACTTATCAAAATAATCCTACTGCATCAGTTTAACTGCCTTTGACAGCAGATCAAATATAAAGGTAACCAAAGCTGAAAGTACTGCTTTTCTGTGCCACATTGGCATTCAAAGGAAATGGATTGACTGTGTTGCTGAATTAAACAAAAAAGCTTTCAGGATGCTTGTAAAGTTATGGGGAAAGGGCCTTTGGATATAAATTCACATCCTCAAACCAATGCATGAGCTGCCAGCCCAGAGCCCTCATCACAATATTAACATTAAAAAATACCACTGTGAGTGAGCATCTGCTGTGGCTCCAGAGAACCGGGGGCTACGTTTGAAGTCATCTCTCATGCCTGCCAGTCACTCCCTGCCCCTTCACAAACAGATCTGATTCCATTCATAACTGCTGGATTCAATGTGGGGAAAATCAACATAAGCAATCGGAATCAGTCCTGGTAGAAATCCACTGTCGGTGAGAGCATCCTCAATGCATCCATTCTCTCCTGCTCTTGGAAGCTAAGCAGGATCTGGACTGGTTAGCACTTGGATGAGAGATCTGACAAAAAAAAATGGGGCCAACTTTCATTCTTTTTATTGTATTGTTCCTTTCTCTCTTAATACCCTAACAGCACATATGTCCTATATGAGATAAGTTTCAAATTGTTGTCCTTGAGAGTTCTCCCATTCTACACTTCAGTGTGTAATGGAGTCCTAGGTGACGTTCACAAATGAAAAAAATTGTATATAATTATTTTTTATTTAACTTGTTTTCTCTTCTTGGTTGCTGCTATGAAAGAGAAAATGACCATAAAATGACAAATAATTCTAAACAAATGATAGATATAAATGTTAGCTTTGGTTAAAAAAAGAAAGAAATTTTGTATAATATTTGTATAACTTGAAAATATCATTGATTTGTATAATAAAATCAAGCCAAATGTGGATAATCTATAAAAGCAAAGGATGGTATACATGAATTTGAAATTATAAAATATACAAAATTATATGTGGTTTCCTAAAAGAATTGTTTAAAATGGCTTCAATCAAGTTTTGCATAAACCAAGTTAAAAGACAAAAATAAGAGTGTATATAATTTTAAATAATTATGCAACTGTCTATTTATACTACAGTTAATAACCTCAAAGAATGACCAATGGTAACTTGGAGAGGGAAGGATTTATTTCATTTTATAACTCTTAAGTAAAAGTCCCTCTTTGAGAGAGGCCAGGGTAGGAACACACTCAGGATCTTAAGCAGAAACCATGGAGGAGTAGTGCTGCCTGAGGTGGGGTGGGGAGCCTCCAGACAGCTTAAGGCTCAAAGGGAAATCCACAGCATCAGTACGTACTAGACTTTTCCATCTGAGGGGGTTAGGGGAAAAGACACTCACACATGCTCTTGATGGTTTCCTTCAGACCTTTACTTTATTTTGCATTTTCTATTTATTTTCCTGGTGATTTCCTTCTTTCATTCTTGATGTTTTCCTTCTAACTCTGTCTTTATTCTTGATATTTCCCTTCTAGGTCCTTCTAACTCTCTCATTCTTGATGTTTTCCTTCTAGTCCATTTTAACTCTCTTTAACTCTATCTCTATTCTTTCCCAGCAAAATTGTTCAGGCAATATAAAAATTACAATGTGATTACATTCTGTTTTTCAAGTGAATGATTATAATGAATACAAATAAAAAACATGCTATTTTCCATATCACTTACATGATTAAACATTTTATATATTACAGATGAAAACAAATTATCCCAAGAACCCACATATATCCATACCCAAGAAACTCATTATAGATTGACTGTGTAGGCAAGCAAGATATTCTTCTCAGCCAGGTGTTTGAATGTCAGGCTGCAGTTTTGTAGTTACAAAGAAAGGGCCAATTATTTTATTACTTATCTTGAGAGGTAGTGATCTTATAAGAAATCTTAAAGGAATCACAAACCTAAACTTTTATATGAAAAAGAATTATTGAGCTCTACTTTAAATCTTTGGGGTGCATGCCCACTTATCAATAGTTTCTTATATCAGAAGATTGAGGTCAAAAATGGGCACAAGAAATTAATCATCACTTTTGATCACCAATCAAGCCTAGCAAGGAAATTATGTCAGCTAGCAACAATTGAGCTGTTTTGTATTGTTGACCCTAACATAATGAATCTATAACTCAGCTATGTGTCCTTGTGAACTTTAGATTGTTTTCTGGGGTTTTTCATCTTAAGGCTATTATCAAAATATCTGATTTAACTTGAAGTTATTTTGAAGCTTTGTTTCAGCTAATGGTGCACACTAAAACCTGTGACAGCATCACTAAGCATTGAGAGAATTAGAGCCAGTCTGGCTCCTGGGGATTCCATTGTTTTCCTTAAATATTAATCTGAACTGTGATCTATGTAGCTCCTCAGGTAAAACTCATAGATGCTAACTATAACATTTCCTTGTATTACTTTTATTCTTCAAAACTCTCTATAAGCTAACATTATTATTATCAATTAGACAGTACAATTTAGGGAGGAATCATCTTCATGACAATCCACAGATTAAAAAATGCCCAGCAGAATGGGATGTTTCCATGAGATAAACACTACATTACAGGCAGTGGGGATCTCCCACACCCACTCACACCATGTCAGACACCAGAGAAAGATAGCAGCAGCAAACATGTAAAGGCACAGCAGAAGCAAAAGACTTTCTGGGGTCTGGGGTCTCTGGACCTTGCCTAACCAATGTTGACCCATCAGAGAATTTCCTCCTAGTAGGCTGACACCTTGAACTTCAGTTGTCACCTGGCTACTCTTCTGACATGGCCACTAGCAGAGGAGAAGTGCTTAATGTCTTGCTCCCCTGGTTTGCTCAGCTATCTTACATATACAGTCCAGACCCACCTGTCTAGGAATGGTTTGACCTACAGTGCCCTGGGTCTTCATACACCATTTATGAAACAAGAAAATATCCACATGCTAATCTGATGCAAGAAATTCCTCAATTGAGGTTTCCTCTTCCTAGGTGTGTCAAGTTGACAACTGAAGCTAGCTATGAAACATGTTGATCACAGAATAAGACAAATTTACAACTCAATCAATGGACAGGATAAAAAAAATCACACTCAGGAAATATTATTGTTCCTAAGAAATTAGCAATACTTAACAAGATTTATAATCTACTGTGGGAGGTGGGATAATAAATTGTTATAGTAGCATGGCATTAGAAAATTAGATCTGTGGGGCCAGGCGTGCGGCTGCATGCTGTCGATCCTAGCACAGGTGGGAGATCATGATTTTGAAACCATTCTGGGTGACCTAATGAGAAAAATAAAAGTCCTTTGACATGATAATGCATTGTACATGATAAATCACCCAAACACAGCAATGAAAAGATGGGCATGTTCAGTACATGACAATGATAGAGGTGGAAAATAAAAACTTGGAAATGATATGAATGTCCCTTTATTAGTAGATCAAAGTCTGATTGATAATATACAGCTAATTTTCAGATTATGAGGAAATTATGGTATTCTTTAGTTTCTTTCTTTGTTTTGTTTTTGTTTTTTGTCAACTTGTCACGGGCTAGAGTCATCTGGGAAGAGAGACCCTCAACTGAGAAAATGCTTCCATTAGATTGGCCTGTGGGCTAGTATATAGGGCATTTTCTTGATTGACAGTTGATGTGGACGAGATCAGCCCACTGTGGGTGTCATCTTTGGGTAGGTGATCCTGGAGTGTATAAGAAAACAAACTGAGCATACCAAGAGGAGGAAGACAGTAAACAATGTTTCTCCATGGTTTCTGCTTCAGTTCCTGTCCTGTTTGAGATTGTGCCCTGACTCCCCTCAGTGAACTATTTATTACCTGTAAGTGTAAGATGAAATAAACCCTTTTCTTTACAAGTTGGTTTTGGCCAATGTTTTATCATAGAAACAGAAATGCTTACTAAGACAGGAATTGGTCAGGTTCTTGGGATGCTCCTGTGACAGACCTGATCGTGTATTTGGGGGACGATCATACTAGCATTTGAACTTTCGTCTGAAAATAATGTTGAGTGCTTGCAGCTACAGGATCATGAAAAGTAAGCACATTAAGACCAATGTAGACAATGGAAGCCTGGCTTGTGATGTTTCAGATGAAGTAAAAACATTAACAGGGCTGTTTGAGTGATTGTGAATCTGTGATTCTAGAGAATGTCGAATAAGTAATCAGCTATAATTAATAAGACTAGAAACTTTAGCTTTTCTGGGACAATTGATGCTAATTAGCTGTGATCAAGAAGAGACCAGCATCATTGACACAAAATCTTCTAGGAATAGTTCTTTAGGGTCAGTAGACAAAAGCTGCCATCCAGAGGGCACCAAGGCTGTACCTGCAGCTATCAGCCAAACTTGACAGTGTGTAAAAGTCTCCCAGATGTTTTGAAGGCAGGAAGGGGTCATGGAGAGCTTCTTAGTCTTGGAATCATGTGGCAAGGGCAGAGTCCCTAAAAACAGTCTAGGAGGGGTTAATGGTGAAGGTTCAATCCAGTTGCTTTAGAGACTTCAACATTTTGGACATGCCAATGCCATGATGTGACCACCAAGGACTGAAGCTACTGTGGAGTTGAATGGGCCTAAGCATAGGAGACAAGCAGCATGCACTGTGGTTGGCAGAGCCAGGGAAATGAACTTCCCAGGTCCTGTGAAGCCAGAAGATATGAACCCCAGAAGTCTGGCACTGGGCTTTACTCTGTTAGACTTTTTATTTTATTTGATTATGATTGTGTAACTGTGATAGGTTCTTCCATCCTGGAGGAAGAAACTACATAACTTTTTTTTTTATTACACAGGACCCTACTGTTGAGAGACTAAATATTTTAGAAAGACTTTGGATATTACAAAGAAACTGAACTCTTAAAGAGTTTGAATTTTTAAAACTGTGAGACTCAAAAGTTCAAGTGTTTTGTATTATGGTAGTGACAGTAATATGAGTTCTTGGAAAAGTTTATAGCTGAAAGTGACATATTTATGTATCAAGTTGACAAGGGACAATTGTCCTACTGTTGTTGTTTGTCAACTTAATGCAAGCTGGGTTGTCTGAAAAGAGGGAACTTCAATTGAGAAAATGTTTCTATTATACTGGCCTATAAGCAAGCATGTGGGACAACTTCTTGATTTATGATTGATGTGGAACAGTTCAGTTCCCTCTGGGAAGTGTCACCCCTAGACAGGTGGTCCTAGGGTATATATGGAAGTAAACTGAGCAAACCAGGAGGATCAAGCCAGAAAACTGCATTTTTTCCATGGCTTCTGCTTCAGTTTCTGCCTCTAGGTTCCTACCTTGAGTTCCTGCCCTGACTTCTCTCAGTGATAGAATATGACCTGAGTATTATAAGAAGAAATAAACCCTTTCTTCTGAAAATTGATTTCGATCTTGATGTTTTATGACAGCAATAAAAACTCTAATTAAAACAGATGAAAAGAATGGGTTTATCCATCACTACCATTCTGTAGGAATGCTCATGATACCTCAGTGAGTGACAAAAACAAGCTGCACAGTCACAATGACAGTTGGTGCCATCTTTGCCATGAATGCCCTTGCCTGCTTGCCTAGTCTACACTTTTTCCTTGAGAGTCATTCTTCACCATATATATCCTCTTATTCTCACACATTCCTAAATATTTAACAGAAACTTCAACTTTTCAGTGAAGCTAAATTGATAGCTCTGGGTTAATCATTTACAAATTGAATCATTATGGAACTATCCTAAGAAGTTTGTGATGACAACCATGTATTCACATCTTAGTTTCCATTAGAGAACAAATTCTTCAAAAACAGAGGCTGTGTATCCTTAGTATCCTAGCATGGTATATAGATGTTATATAAATGAAGTGATTTCTATACAGGGGAGATTTGCCAAGCTTTACTGAACAGTAAATAATGTTATGAGTCAGACACATTCCTATAGTTAATATACAAATAAGTAAAGGTAAAATGTTTGAATAACATCAAGCATCACCAAACAATGAGGAACAGCATCTGCAGGGGACTTGGATAAGGAGGCAGTGCTGTCTAGTTTATGGGCTGCCAAACCCCAAAATCATGCTGGCACAAACATTGACCAAAATAAATTATTTTAGAAAATTCCTTTGCTATTAATATAGAAAAGTATGTGGTGCTATTTGATACAGTAATTCTTATACTTTGTACAGTTTAAGCACTGTTGAATTAGGCAACAATGTCTGCTCAAAGCTTCCTACGAACAGAAAACTCACTGCCTTTAATAGAGAATACAGAACCTTAAACAAAGAGTGTAAGAGAGGCCTCATGGGGCTACAGCTCTTCTAATTTTCTGTTTTCCTTTTAGTTCTTTGAAAATGGCGCTTGCTTTAATTTGTTTGTGTCTGAGGGGCAATGCGCTCCATTTGGAACCAAAGGCTGGAATCTCTAAGGTACCTCACAGACCTAGGCAGGAGAAATGCAGTGCTGACAGAAGGAAGCATTTCTATGACCATGCACTGCTTTCAAGTGCACTCACACCCAATGTCATCACAGAATCGAAGTCCACTTGAAATGTTATTGGAGACAGGGGTGTAGCTCTGTTTTAGGGAGACATTGTCTTCAATTCCCAGTATTGCCAATAAGAGGTTCCTGTTTGTTTGTTTGTTTTGTTTTGTTTTAAATCATTGAAGCAGCCTAGAGTTTTTAGCATGTGTAATTTCTCAAATGTCAGATAAGAAAACAGGTTACTACCCTAAGAAGGCATTACATTCTTCTTTCCATCTCTAAATGGCCCCACATGGCAGGGGCAAGTTGGGAGTTGCTGGAGCAAAGGTTCAGCAGTTCAAAGCACTTGCTCCTCTTGAAGAAAGCCTGGGTTTGGTTCCCATCACCTTCCTACATTGTGGCTCTAACCACCTGTATTCCAGTTGTAGGTGATCAGTACCCACTTGTGGATTCTGTGACCACTTCATGCACATGGGGCACATATATACATGTAGGCAAAATACTTCCTAAACATAAAATAAAAGTACTGAATTCCCCCCAAGTGCCTGCCTTGAGGAGATTTCTATCAGGGTCTAGAACAGATGCTACAAGCAGCTAAGGATACTAATCTGAAGTATGTTCAATGAATCTAAGCACACTGAGCTTGTTAGTCCATTCACTTTATTCTTCTAAGTCAATTCTATCTACAAAGTTTCTTTTCTGTTCTCATAGTTAACTCTTCTCAGTCTCTCCTGTTCTCAGTCCCTTCTGCTGTTCTATCATGTCTACCTAGTTCTTTCCATCTCTGTCCTCATCTTTGTTCTTCTCAATCAATTCTCAAATTGCTCTCAGAGAACCAGTATATATACACATGCAGTAATTCTTTGGCAAAGCAGTTTGAGGCTTGAAGTTTTTAGGGTCACAGAGAGAGGTGATAAGGATCCACACATAAAGCAATAAATGTCAGCTTCCAATTACAACCCAAAAGGGGAATGCCTAAAGGGGAGTTCTCTGGCAGGGTCAACTAAAGGCTAAGATCAATTAGGGAATCTAGGAATAGCACCTGGCTGAGGAGGAATTAAAACTTAATTTGCACAAGAAAGAAGCTTGACACCTATCACGGGCCTGGCCTTGATGATCTTCTTGGGTCTGTGGGAAGTAACTGCCTTAACTCAGTATCTAGCAAGTGGCTAATCCAATAAATCTCTCAAGTTAGGTTCTTATGTAAATAACCCCGAGGTGAAGGTAAGGAGTTGAGGATTTAATTGTCAGTGGTTCTTTTCTATCTGTGGGTGAGATGAGCTAATGTTTATCTATGTGCAGTTTTGTCCTTAAAAAAAGGTATCTTTGCTGAAATACTTTTGTCTGGAGAATGGCCCTGGCCAGATATATGTTAATGAAAAAATAAACACAGCCGAGGACAGTTACCCCAAATGTATAGGGAAATTGTGCCCAAGATTGAGATGCAATCGTGAGATTACATGTGCACATAACATGGAGATGCATGGTAAATGGGGAGAATCATAGCTGTTATTGAACAAGAAGTTTACAAGAGAAAGCCAGTTCATTCAAAAGGCAGTAATTCCATAACGCCTTATGTGATGGTTCCTCTAACAGAATCCTTAGTTCTGATAGGTTGAACTTCTGAACTCTGGTTGTCACTGCTGTATACTCCATGGACTTTTGCTACCAGTGGCTCTCAATATAAAAGGAAATCTTAAAACAAAATAGCCTCACAATCCCAGATGTTACTTCCACATCCCCAGATGCTGTACAGCAGTTGTTTAAACATAAAGTATTGTAGGCACATGCATTAGACTCCATTCTCTTTTTGCAGAGCATAGAGAAACTCTCAGTGGTTACTGATGCTGTCCACATTCTAGGTGTGTCATGCCAGGCGATTCTTGACACTGATGGTAGCAATTCTAGCCAGTAAAACTGGAAGTGATAATGATTATGTTTAGGTCAGATCTTTAATCAACAGTGTGTGATATCTCAGGGCTGAATTTTTCACTATACTCATTTCTTGGATATGGTCCAAATAATGACTGC
>CABHPP010126071.1:0-39529 GCA_902168425.1 Peromyscus attwateri
CGCGGCTTGGCCCTGCAGACCTAAACCAGAGGAAGCTAAATTTCCCCTTCCCCCAGGACTTGCGCCATTGCCTCGGGCCCCGAATCCCCATTGTTTCCGGTGACAAATCGGGGCAGCCCCCACCAGCCTAGGAGACCCCTAGAGACTGTGCGGCCCAAGAGCACCCCCCCCCCCCCCCCCCCCGAAGGCTCTCAAGGGTGTTTGCTCTTCCCTCTCCGACTGCCAGGCACCAGCACCCCGAGGTGAGGCCTCTATCCCTCCCAGCAGCAGCAGTTACAGCTCCTCTGCTCCGCCGCCGCCCCCTCCCCCAGCGCATAGCCTCGGCCCCTGAGGCGACTTGGCTTGGCCTGGGCCTCACAGCGCTAGCCAACTGTTACACACTCCTCCCAGGCTGTCAACCCCTGGCGTCTGGTGCAAACAAACCTGGGCTTGCACAAATATCCTGGGCAAAAGAGGGGAGGAAATTCGAATTACGTTCTAAGAAGTAAAACCGAAGTACAGTATTTTTAAGACGTCAATACTCCCTACTCCCCACTCCTGATTTACAACGTCCTATGAATACCAACTGAACTTGGAGTAACTCCTAAACTCCTTACCTAATTCTGGGGCGACATCAACATGCCGGTCCTTTGCTGGACCCTGAGGCCTTCATGAAGCTCCTAGAAGTTGCCGAGTTTCATTCAGCATTGTTAACCATTCCTTCATGAAAGATCCTGGCAAAACTGTTCCGCAGCTTGGTGGTTTGTTTGTTTACTTCTTCCTGTCGTTTTCTTAGCTCAAATGTCACCCCTGCTGAGAATTTTCTGGCCACACACCTAAAATAGCAGCAAGCACAGTAGACTCTACAAAGATTTCTCCTGCAGGTTTTTTCAGAGCACTCATAGCTGTCAAAAGCTAATTGTTTATCAGCGCACGCCTTTAATCCCAGCACTCGGGAGGCAGAGCCAGGTGGATCTTTGTGAGTTCGAGACTAGCCTGGTCTACAGAGCGAGATCCAGGACAGGCACCAAAACTACACAGAGAAACCATGTCTCGAAAAACCAAAAAAAAAAAAAAAAAAAAAAAAATTGCAAATTCCTTGGGCAGCCTTTTGCCTTTTTGAGGGCTATGTCTCCTAATTCCTAAATATTTTAAATAACTACAATATAGTGTTTAGAGTTCTAATTTACTGCCCATACTGAAATCTTTCCAGTGAATGTCTTTTATAGTGAATGTCTCCAATGGTTTCGTATGTGGTCAATACAGAGAAAATGTTCATCACATCATATCTCAGTAGTGCTTTGGTCTTTTCACTGTGTGAAAGATAGGCTGAGCCCTTAGGCTGGTCCCCATCTCAGAGTAATTCAGAACCAAAAATAGAAGGTGAACCATAGGAACTCTTGTATTCATGGATTTTGTTGAAATGAGCCTGGTTCACCTTGGTATTGCTTAAATAAGAAACTCCTCCCTATTAGGTCATTTTATGTTCCTTTGGTGTTATTTTTGTTGCCAGAGCACTCAGTAGCAGAGATATTTAAAACTCCACAGCTTGTTAAATCACCTCACCTCACCTGTAAGCTACAGTCTATCATGCTTTAAGTGTGAATCACATTATCTTGGGTTTTGTTTTAATTTTTTCTGGCTCTGAAGACTTTGTGGTAAAGTATTTCACAATTTGCATTCATAAATTTGAGGGAACCAAGAGATTTCCTTGACAAGGGGGCTATCTCTTTACATCTCTTGCATATAATCTCTACTATTCAGGAATACAAGCAAAGGCACTGAGGACCATTTAGCCTTAGGACTCTGTTTTGCAGGCAAACAGTAAATAAAACCAACATATTTCAGAATCCTGCCTAGCCTTATAGGGCTAATATTGAATTATGTTCTGTCAAATACTGTTTTATATTTGACTTTGTAAAGTCTTTTTGAGGGAAAATGATTACAGGTTTTTGCTCTTGCAGTTTATTATGTTTCTATCTTTAATGTTTTCTTTCTGCCACAGATTCACTTTTTTATTTTAAGGGTCTAACACTTGAGGTTATTAAAAGTTACTATTCATTATCAGAGGAGGCAGGGTGACATTATCTAATACATTCATCTTACAATTTTCAGAGTCATCACTGCATACTATTTAACATTTAAATTATAACACGGAACAAATATTAATAGCTTGAAGTGAAAAATATTAGCACCCTGGATAACTAACATTTGTTTATAAAGAAACAAAAAAATGGGAGCATAAATTATTACAGCCATTATGGAAAATAATAGAGAGCATCCCCAGAATACTATAAATAGATCTGTGCTAGGATCTGGCTGTACTGTTTCTAGATGTATATCCAAAGGAAATTCTGTTTTTCAAGAGGTATCTTAACACCTATGTTTTTTTTTGCTAAGATAAGGATTGAACTAGATACCCAACAATGGTTGAATTGTTACATTCACACCCACAATGAATATCACTCAAAAATAAAAAGAAATATCCTACCATCTATAGCAAAATGGTGTTGTGGAATATTTGTTTAACTATGTAAAGATGTGTTGCTGTTTTACCTTGCCTGCCTAAGGCACCTAATTGGTCTAATAAACAGCTGAATGGCCAATAGCAAGGGAGGTATAGGCAGACTTCTGCACAGGGAAATAAGTAGGAGGAGGACTTTAGGCTCAAGGAAAGAAAGAAAAGAGATTCCAAGGATACTCCAGGGGCCAGACAGACAGACACAGAGGAAGCAGGAAAGTAGGACATACAGTATAAAAGAAAGGTAAAAAGCCCTGGGGCAAAAAGTAGATGAATAGAAACAGGTAAAATTATGTTAAAAGAGCTAGTAGTACGAGCCTAAGCCAAGGCTCGTCATTCATAGTTAATAAGTCTCCGCCTTTCCCAGGACTCTGTGTAAATAATCTACCTACTCTCACCTCTCATTCTCTCAGTTAATATGAGGTATGGATTGGCTGATGCATAGTAGATCAGATACTCTATTTTGATTTTTAAAAATTGCCATATCTATCATAATCTAGATTTGATTCTTCTTTATTTTACATTGGAATAGTATATTTAAATGGAAAACATTTTTATTTCAGCTGAAAAATTCAAATGTCATGGGTTTTAGCATGTGCCATGCATCACACAAGGGAATTAGTGTCAATGACTGCAGTCCGTAAGAGTGCATATCCATAAATGATAATTTATATTCATGTCAAATTTGCACACATTTTAAACCATTATTTGTTTCACAATATTGAATAAATGAAAGATGCTGCTTCCTAACAAAAAAAAAAACAATGGCCATTGTGGGATTACCTGCCACTCTAAGGTCTGGTATCTCACTGCTCCTGTAACCCACTGGCTGCACACAAACTACATTAACTGGTGATGTCTGAAGTTATATAAAATTTTAAAATATTTATAAAAGCAGAATAATTCAAAATAACTCTTGGAGAGCTCTGATATTAGCAAGAAGATTCATCCAATTTTAAAAGGGGTTTATCAGGAAAAAAAACAGCTACCTACTAGTTCAGCTGCTTTGAACAATGAAATCCAAAGCCCCTGAACCAAAATAGTTTAAAAGGTAAGTGTTAAGTTTCAAACCTGGGACAAACAGTTATGGTGCCTATTTAACATATCAAAGCAGTTCTGGCTGCCAGGTTCTCCCAGCATCCCTCAGTCTCTACCTGTTACAGGGTATGGCTGGCATACCAAGACCTCCTACCCTGAACTTTCCAGCCCAGGGATTGAACTGCCCTTCTCCAAGAGGCTCTTACCTATATAATCCAGACATCTTGCTTACCTATCCCTGTTTAGGACCTTTGGCTTCTTGGCTGCTGCACCTGGTTCCCCTCTCCTCCTACATGGCCCAACTCAGTCTGGTCATGTCCTGTCCATATCCATGTCCAGATGTCCCTGTCCCTGCCTCTACCTATGCTCTCCCTTTTATCTACAATAAACTTTATACTAGGATCAGTCATGTCCTTTCCTTTCCTTTTTATTTTTTACTTTTCATTCAATAAGAAAATCTGTCATTACACAGAAGGATCCCAGAGACTTGTTGGTCCTCAGTACAGCACCACAGCTTTACCGGGAGCCCAGCTGCTCATTTCTGCTCTTCCATCAGAGTGACTGAGTTTTCTGAAAGTCTCACTGTCATGTGGTCCAAATGGCATAAGCTGCAAGAGGGAAGGCAGAAGAAGGGACTTTCTCTTTCATGTCCCTTTTTTGAGAACAAGAAAACTTTCCTCAGAAACCCCTGAGAATTCTTATGTCTCATTTGCTAAGTCTGTATTTTGTACATTTCTAAAGAAACCACTAGAAGTGAAAAGGTTTCTTAGACAATAGTCTTGAAGGACTGAGGTTAGAGTTTACCTTTTTTGTTTTGTGTAAGGGAAGGGTGAGGTTATTTGAATATAAATTCAAAATTTATGTCCACTAAACATAGACATATTTTAATACTATTTTGATAATTTTTTGTCCTATGATACTTGTACAGAAAAAAATTAAGATAGAGTGCCTCAAATGCAATATAAAATTGCATATAATAATATAATATAAATAAACAAAATAATTAAGATTACAAACCAATACATACCATATGATTAGACCTTGAATTTTGATATAATGTAACTACTAAAAATGAAAAGTAAATCTAGCTTTCATAAGAAGCATCAGTATTAGTTTGCTAGGACTACCTTTTAAGGCCACTGAAATCTGTATGACTTTGTGGAATTTGTTGTATCATACTTCTAGAGGATATAAGTAGAAGTTCCAGGTATTGTCAAGGATAGGTGCCCTTGGAAGGCACTAGAGAAAGACATGTTTTGGAATTGTCTTCTAGGTATTGGCAGTTTCTTGACTTGATAGGATAACCCCTGTGTGTAGCAGGCTTTCTTGGACTGCCAGCCCCCAAATTATGACACAAAGACTTAATATTAGTTATGAATGCTTGGCCTTAGTTTAGGCTTGTCCCACCAGCTATTATAACTTATTTTAACCTGTTTCTCTTCATTTTGCCTCAGGGCTTTTTACCTTTCTTTCCTTCTGTATGCCCTACTTTCCTGTTTCCTCCATGTCTGGCTGGCTGGTGACTGCCTGGCTGGTTGACCACGAGCATCTCCCTCTTTTTCTCCCTCATTCTCTCCTCCTTTCTCCTCTCAAGCCTAGATTCCTACTACTACTTATTCTCTCTGTCCTCCAGTCCCGCCTATCCCTCTACTGCCTAGCTATTGGCCATTCAGCTTTTTATTAGATCAATCAGATGCCTTAGGCAGACAAAGCAACACATCTTTACATGATGAAACAAATGCAGCATAAGCAAATGTAACACATCTTTGCCTAGTTAAAGTAATATTCCACAAAACCTGTGTTCACACAGTATTCTCCCTGAATGCACATGTATCCACATCTCCCCCTTCTTAGAATGATTCCAGTCACATTAGTCTAGAGGACCAATCTACTCCGCTCTGACCTTAAATTAAATAATTTTAATCTTTACCAATTCTATTTCAAAGTAAGATCACATTCTAAGATATTGAGAATTATGATTGCAGCATTAAAAATTGAGAGGAAACTATTCAACTCCTGACATCTTTATTAGAGAAATAAAGATGAAGTTAAATATCAAAATAGATTTCACTTCAAAGAATAGCATTAAGCCATGAGTAAAAGAACCTATAGAAAGAGAGAAAATGTCTGCAAATCATATGCTTTATAATAAACTTGTATCTAAATATATAAAGAACTCTTATAATTCCATAAAAAAATATTCATATATTCATTCCTAAACCACTGAAACAACATAATGCTGCCAGTATGTATATGGATATAAAACTATCCATTATAGAATGGGCAGCCTCTCAGAGGCTACATCCTAAGAAAAATGACTCTCTTTCCTGCAACAGTCATAAAGTATCAAAAGCTCTTCAGCCAGGGTAGCAACTTTACAAGCCGAGCCATCCCTCATACATGGTGGAATTTTGGCAAATTTGATTCTTGTATAGGCCTTGCAGTCACAGCCCCTGTGAATCCATGTGTGCAATGGTCCTGTTATATCTGGGTAATATTGTTTCTCAGCAATCCCCCACCACTTCTGTCTCTTATACTTTTTCACCTCTTCAGATCATCATTGAGCCTGAGAAGAAAGGAGTGCAATTATACATGTCCCACTTAGGGCTAAGTACGCCACAGTCTTTTATCCATTGTACTTTTATCAGTTGTGAATCTTTATATTAATTACCATCTACTGCAAAAAAAAAAAAAAGCTTCACTGATGAAAGTTGAAAGCTACATTACTCTACAAGGGGCAATTTCTACTATAGTCATCTAGCAGAATGAACAGTAGTAGGTTCTCCCCTAGAGCCTGTGACCTACCTAGCCAGGAGTTTTTGGCCAATTAACAGATAAAGGTCCATCTTGTGGAGCTAGCCTTAAATACAATCAGAAAGTACTTGTTTACTCTCAAAACATGATTGCCACAATTGTACCACTGGGCATATCTTGCTAGGCCAGTAGTTATTGTAACTCAAAGGGTCCATATCCAGGTAACACTGATGTTTACCTTACTTCTCCAGTACTTCTCCAGCACTATGAAAGACAGTCAGTAGAGATGATGCTTCCAGGCCAGTACCAGTTTGATTTCCATGTGTTCTATGACTCAAGGATATGGTGTCTTCAGTAATATGGTCTTACCATCAAGTTCTAGAGGATGACCAAAAGTGTTGACAATATTCTGTATTGTCTTGGGGGTCTTTGGCACACCAATGTCCTTCAACTCAGAGAGAGATAACCTGGAACCTTTCCCTAGTCAGAATGACCCAGATAAGAAAACAAATAACAACAAATGCTGATGTTGGTGCTGGGGAAAGGGGAGCACTTATTAACTGCTGGTGGGAGTGTAAACTGGTGCAGCCACTATCGAAATCAGTAGGGAAGTTCCTTAAAAAGCAGAAATAAAACTAGCATATGACCCAGCATATCACTCCTGACATACCCCCCAAAGACTCTATATTCTACTACAGAGATACCTGCTCATCCATGTTTGCCGATACTCTGTTCACAATAACCAGAGAAGAAGCTTCTTAAAATATATATATTAACATATCTAAAATGTTTATATGGAGTTATGCTTTGCAGAGAGATAATGCGTCTCTCACTTGGGATAGGCTGTCAAACAAAAGCTACATTATTTATTTATTTATTTATTATTTATTTATTCGTTTGTTTGTTTGAGACAGGGTTTCTCTGTGTAGTCTTGGGTGTTCTAGATCTCACACTATAGACCAGGCTGTCTTCAAACCCATAAAGATCCACCTGCCTCTGCCTCCCAAGTGCTGGGATTAAAGTTGTGCACCATGACCACCTGGCTCAAAATCTGCATTTTATTGGTGGTGATGATGTTGATGGCATTCAGTTAACTATATGCAGTTGTATTCATAGGGACATAAGGGGCAGTTCAAGACTGAAGTCGAAACTGGTTTCCAGAGGCCAGTTCACAAAGGTCAAATTCTGCCTCTGCCACTTCTAACCTGTGTAGCTGAGCAAGTTGCTTCAAACTGATTATTTAAATTGATGTCCTGAGGAATCCAAGTTTGGGTATTGAGTTAGTATTAGTTCTTCAGTGAAACTTGACAGTCTAGAAGGGGCCTAGGTAGTCTAGGAGTGACCAGAACAATGGGCCCAGTTCTGGCGATGAAAACAAATCATAAGACCAATGTTAGAAGATATAAAAATCTGTTTTTGTTTGTTTGTTTGTTTTAGGAATGACCTCTAGCCAGAAGAATTCCCTAGCCATTTCCCAGCCTTTCTTGATTTTTGAGTCATAAAAGAGTGTTCTTTTTTCTGAATTCAACTCAAAACATTAGTGATAGATTAGACTTTCCAAATTCAATATCCTACAAAGCAAGTTTTAAAGGGGAATACAGTTTTTTTTTTTTTTTTTTTTTGGTTTTTTTTTTTGAGGGTTTTTTTTTTTGTTTTGCTTCTTTCCTTTCACTCACTTGGGAGCCCAGGCTGGCCTCGAACTCACGGAGATCCGCCTGGCTTTGCCTCCCGAGTGCTGGGATTAAAGGCGTGCGCCACCACGGCCCGGCTGGGAATACAGTTTTTAAAGGTGAGAAATATGTTCTTTATATCTTTTCTGACTACTTCATAATGAGTTTACAGTATTAATTGGGTTATTGTTTGGACAACTAGAGGGATATCTTATACAGTGTTGTTATGGGAACTTCTTGCAGAGGAATGCATCTGAAATATTATTGAACTTAAAAAACATGGCATAATTCAAGAGTAAGATACAGGAATTATGTGATTGATATCTAAAGATAAGAATTGCCTAGTCTTGTACTGAAAGTAGAAAATCAACTTATCAACCTGAAAACATGGGAGATAATTGAAACATCTGAGGATAGTAGAATAAATTAGTAAAAGATCTGGAATTTATGGTTAGGAACTAAAATTTACAGTAATTGAAAAATAGAAATTTTTCTGTATTTTAATTAAGTTCACAGTTCTCAGACTTTCTAAGCATTCATCCCTATAAATATTAGGAAATCACTTGACTTAAATCCTGGACAAATGATCTGGGTTCTTTTTTGTTTTTTTTCTGCCAACTTCCTTACTATGCTACAATGTTGTTTATGAGAGATCAGCACTTACAGGGTCAACACTGTGAACTAATTTCTATCCCAAGGAGCTCCTTATGTAAAAATGTTAAACATATATAAATTAGAATATAGATTATGATGGCTTCTGGGAATATTCTGTACTAGGTTCCCTGATTGAATCTCTTGCTAAAAATGAAGTGTAAATTAAAGTTTGTTTTGATATATTGATGCTCTGAACTGTTAGCATAAAATCACTGTGGGTCAAATGAAGACAGACATGGGAGGGAAGGAGCCATCTGAAGCTTCAGTTTTCATGCCTTTGAGAATGCTGGGGACAGATATCATATTTCAAGTCCTGCCCAAGTTGGGGACTATAATAGGAAATGAAACAGATATAATGAGTCTGCTTACAACAGATTTGTATAAAACTAAAGGATACAGAAAGAGTCAAAGGTCAAAGGGAGTGCTGGTACAAGTTTAGGTTCATCAGAGGAAGCAGTACTTTGCATGTCAAGTAAAACAATAGGTAGAAGATTAACATCTGGTGCTGATAAGTATAGGGTCGAAGGAAGCAAAGAAAGTGAAAGAACACTGCTCTTGGTAAAAAAAAAAATACAGCACAACCTGTTAAAATATGAGTTATATAAAATGCACATATACTTCAACATACAAAAGACACTTTTTCCATGTTCCTTTTCTCCTTTTCCCCCAATGACTTAGGGACTAGATTTTGATGAGATCAAGGTATCAGGAAGCAGATAACCTAAAGCAGTCATCTTTCTCTGTCCCTGAGGGATTAGTTTCATATCTCTGACAGCACTAAGATTCAAAACAGATTAGATAACACCCTCCCCTCCTGCCCTGAAATTCCCCAGCTTCCCTCATTGTCCAAATATAATCAGCAGTATATTGATTCAAGTTTTCATGAAACTATTTATATCATACTGATTTGTTAAGTTTACTATCTGTATGTATATATAGGGTTTCTTTATTAAAATCCATCTTATTCAAAAGGTGAAGAGAAGAATTGAATGCCTTAAATGGCATGTCAACATTAAGCTACGCTCTCCCCATTCACACCAGGATCAGAGAACATCCTGGAAGAGGGACAGAAAAAAATATAAGGGACAGAGGATGGAGAGGAGTGCTATGAAATACTGCCTTTGGGACATGATATGGCCATTGCACCCATGAATGAACTCTAACTATGGTTACCTGTAGAGACTCATAGCAACAAAATCAGTCAGCATTCCAAGAGGCAGCACTAATTGAACTCTGGGTCACTAACAAAAAAGGGGAAAGACATGAAGGAGAAAAGGGGATGTGTCAAGATTCTGGGATTTGGGGTGAGAAGGGAAAGTTGAAAGGTCCTGAGGAAAATAGAAGGGCAGGGTAGGATTGCATATGACCAAGATGCACTGTTTACATGCATGAAATTGTCAAAGAATAAATAAAAGATAATATATTAAAATAAATTTTAAAATTCTGACAAAAAAGGAGTAATTTTTCAAACACTTATTTTTCACCTAGGAAAATTGTGCCTCTTCGTCATTATCCTGTTAACTTTGACTCTACAGTTCATGATGGAGGACCTAGGGCATCACCATTAAATAGAACTATAGTACATATATATTATTTTTTCTGGTAGTTATATTAAAAATTACCTGGTAAACATAATTTTAATGTTTTATCCAACCTAAATACATTTTAAAAATTAATTCAATGTAAAAAATTAAGAGAAGCATCTGAGTGTATCAGAGATCATGAGATCCCCTGAACAGGTGAAGAAATGCTAAAGCTAAGCTACAAAATGTGATGCTACATTTAAATATCTACATTAAATAATGGTTTAATCTAGAATATATAGTTCAGTCCAACTGCAACCTTCATAAGATTTGTTAAAAGGCAATAGTTTATGAATGAAAGTTATATAGTGGGTATCTTCTTTGTCTTCTCTATTTCCATGACTGCAAGTTCAGCTGCTTTAGAGACAGCTTCAAAAGTCCATTCTTGGGTCTCTTCATAGCTGTGAGACTTGAGCAACAAAGTCCCCAGGGCTGACTTGATAAACCTGACATTTTGTTTCTAGAAATTTTAGATGTGGTGACAAAGTCTTTGGTTTCTTGATCTTTTCTACCAGATTTTTTTCATATATGATAAAAAGTAACCAGTTAAGGCTGAGTTAAAGATGGGGAGAATTTAAATATTTATATCTATGTCTATCTACCTTGGTATCTCTCTCTCCCTCCTATCCCTCCCTCCACCCATCTCTCTCTCTACACACACACACACACACAGAGAGAGAGAGAGAGAGAGAGAGAGAGACAGAGAGAGAGAGACAGAGAGAGAGAGACAGAGACAGAGAGAGAGAGACAGAGAGACAGAGAGACAGAGAGACAGAGAGAGAGAGCACACCTATTTATCAATTTTTGCTTAGTAGCAAAGTGATTGGGAAAATTCTAGACTACTAAGCAAAGATAAAAATCAATTACAATTAGAAAAGAGTGACGCAGTGTAAGGTGATAGAGAAGGTTTCATGGAGGCACACAGTTGTAGTTATCTAAATTTACTCAGATCTATTATTTTGCAAACTTACTTTGAAAGGGACTATTGAACTGGCCTTCCTCACTCACTATCTGTCAGATCAAGAGGATAGCTGGGCCCAGGCAGCTGAGCTGCTGCTGAGTTGAGTGGTTGTTTTTGTTTGTTGGTTTGTTTTGAGACTCCTTACTGGCTAGACAAAACATCCAGAACTCTATCATAATCATTGCTGGCATGTTCTCTACTAACCAAAAACTAACTTTTTGTTGTTTTTTTTTGTTTGTTTGTTTGTTTGCTTAGTTTTTGTTTTTGTTTTTTGTTGTTATTGTTATTTTGGAGACAGGGTTTCTCTGTGTAGCCCTGACCATCCTGGAACTTACTCTGTAAACCAGGCTGGCCTTGAACTCAGAGATTCACCTGCCTCTGCCACCCAAGTGCTGGTATTAAAGCCATGTACCAACTTAAATACTAACCTGGAGCAAATTCTTCAGAATGGTAACATTCTTCTTTAGCTATTTAATATTTTTGGTTTTGGTTTCTAGAACAATTTGGAAAATACCCAGCTGTGAGCCTTGCACCGTAAGAGGTTCAAAGAAGAATTTCACCTGAAAAAAAAAAAAAAAAAAACATTTAAAATTGCTGCCATGTTTTACAAAGACAACTTTTTCCAAAAGATTTCAGAACAGCTTGAAAATTATACACACAAGTACAATCAATTTTGTGCTGACCTTTACAAGATTGCTTTCTTGTTTGTGCATAATTACTATTTCACTTTATTTTTACATAATAAAATTGGATATCTTACAAGTGAGCACTGTGCATGAAGTGAAGTAGCTTATTTATCCATTTTGCAAAATATACGATAAGCTGGGATTTTAGATTTGGAATTCCAAATTTGCTTACAGGATAATTTCAGGGTGTAATGTAACAAGTATGTAAAATATTAGAGTGTGAGAAGATGTAAAACCAGACAAATTTTTTAAACAAAGACAACTAGAATTATTGACTATAGTAATTCTGTTTAAAAGACAGATACATTTCCAAACCTTAATATGATCATCCTTGCATCATATGCAATATGAATGAAATATAAAAACATCATTCATTATGTCATATAGTTTCAACTGTAATGCTATGAATACATATTTAAGAGGTTACAATCTACCTGTTCTACTCACTTGTTGTGTGGCATTTGGCAATCAACTTTTTTCTTCAAATAAAATGAGAACTTTGAATTAGATTGAATACAAATTTACTTAATTCTACAATTTGGGCTTTTTTGGAATAGAAAGTCACAAACTTTTTGCAGCTTATCCTTAGAAGAAAAGTGAGATGTGCCAGAGATGATGATTCTCACAGCAAACAAGCCCAAGTCAAATCTGAAAAAGCAATCTTACAGATTTAAATAACATAAACACTGGCCTGAAGTTATTTTATCATATCATATATTATTTATATTCAGTACTAGTAAGTACATGACAAATTAAACATTACAAAATACTATTAATTAATGTAAAATAACTCATTAGATATAATCTATGAAATTTATCAAAATGAAATGTAGATGAAAGATTTTGGAAAAATATGACTCTATTATTCAGAAGTATTACTATTTGTTATATTTAAAGATAGTATTCTCTATTTTTATATAACCTTAACAATAAAGTTTTTTAAGCAAGAAATTTTGTGTGTGTGTGTATGTGTGTGCACGCGCATGCCAAAGATCACCCCTTGGGCCTTGCACACACTAAGCAAGTGCTCTGCCACTGAGCTATATGCCCAACTCCCAATACACATGTTTTTGTTTCTGAATTGTCTGTGTGTATTATGATAGGATGAAGAAGGCTGGAAAACATGAAATAATAAATAATATAATAAACAGTCTATCCATTTTATTCTTATGTACTTATACTTAAAAGTTAGTACTTATAATGCAAAGTTGAAAGCACACGATAAACAATATATGCTAATATCTTCTGTCTGCATTCTAATATAGTTTCTTATACAATTCTTCATCACATTTTGGATACCATGAGTTTTAAATACTATTTTGTGGGGGGGTGTTACTTGGTTGAAGTCTCATTCATAGCCTTTTACCTCAACATTTTATACAGAGAACTTGTACCACGGGTCAAAGTGATCAACATCAAGAAATCCAAGCCAACTAGGGTCTCCCTCAAGACTCAATACTTGATAGGAAGGGCTTAATTTCCAGTTACAAAGGAAATCTACAGCATTGCAGGAAAAAATCTCATCCTTTCAAAGCAAACTCACAATCATGGAAACAGGCAAATCAGCTTTTATGAGCCTTTAAAGAAACATGCATATGTATATCATAGCTCTGCATTTAAAAAAATAAGTACTTTCCTTTTGGTATTATGTAGATGTCAGTTCCTTGAAGTCTATCTGGGTGCACAATGAAAATTGTGCTCTTGACTTAGACAGAGTTGCTTGTTAGAACTCTGAATTTTCTTTCTAAGACATGAGAAAGGAAACCAAGGGCCATGCAGTGTCCCGTTGTCTGGGCTGATGCCCGAAACCATGTTGATGTCCATAGGCCTTCCTGCTGCAGAGGTCATGTTGATCTGAGTGGCCTGTGCTGCCAGCTGAGGCCATGGTGATGTCCAGGTCCATGGTTCCCCAGGTTGATGTCTGTGGCTCATGTTATGACTGAAAGCTATGCAATGCCTGTGGTCTGTGCTGCAGCCTGAATCCATGTTGATGTGAGTTACCTTCACTGTCACCAGACCATGCTGCGATGATGGTGTCTGTGGCACGTACAGCAGCAGAGGGCCCTGTTGATGTCCATTGTCTGTACTGCCACCAGAGACCATGCTGTGGTCTTTGGCACATGCTGATGCTGGAGACCATGTGGATGTCTGTGGTCTATGCTGTCTTCAGAAACCAGGTGTAAGTTCATGATCCATGCTCCTGCTGGTCATAAAGGGCAAAAAAGCTACTTTTGCCATGGTATTAATGACTGCAGACTCACAGCTGAGAAAGAGGGACATAGAAGGCTTATGTGACAACCCCAATCCCCATATCCCCCCAAACCCACCCCCACAAAAGTAACAGACTAGACAGAAAGCCACTGAAGAGAACTCTTAAAAATCAGGATAAGGATGCTAAGGTGTAGCTTTTCACTATTGATGGCTTCTGGTGGGGCTTGGGAAGGACTCCATTTTCTTTAAGGGACTGGCACCAGGAATTTGACCACAATCCAGTGAGTATATGGGCAACACAGATCAGACTTGTTTTATTTTTCCTTCTTCTTCTTTTTTTGGGGTGTGTGTGTGAAACATTAGGGTGGGGCAGGGGGTCAGACCTGGAAGACTGAGAAGTGAGTGTGCTTGGGATTCAGGATGTGAAATTCTCAAATAATTAACAAAAATATTATGAAAAAAAAAAGAAATGAGAAAGGAGTAGAAACAGGAATATCAGGGGTACTAACTAAAACAGATAAGGCAAATCACACAGCTATCACATTTCTCGCTATTTTATATATAAGTTACAAATGACATTTCCAATTTGGATGAAGGATGGCTGAATGACCTAGTAGGGAGAAGAAAGATACAAAAAGAGATGAGGGAGAGAGAAAAGGGGAGGGAAGTGTAGTTGGAAGTTTCTCTGGCCCTGCTCCTGCCCTGTGGTTGGGACAAATCTCTCCTGCCTGGTCCTGCAGCTGCTCAGACCCAAATAAACATACAGAGGCTTAATATTAATTACAAACTGTATGGCCATTAGCTCAGGCTTATTATTAACTAGCTCTTACACTTAAATTAACCCATAATTCTTATCCATGTTTAGCCACGTGGCTTGGTACCTTTTCTCAGTTCTGCCTTGTCATCTTGCTTCCTCTGTGTCTGGCTGGTGACTCCTGACTCAGCCTTCCTCTTCCCAGAATTCTCCTTGTCTGCTTATCCCACCTATACTTCCTGCCTGGCCACTGGCCAATCAGCATTTTGTTTATCAACCAATCAGAGCAACACACATCCACAGCATACAGAGTGACATTTCACATCAGGGAGGGAGGGAGATAAGGACAGAGGGAGAGGAGAGAGAGAAAGCACTCTTTATATAATCTGATCATGACCACTCTATTGAGAGAAAGTTTGGTCTGGGTCCAGTAACATAATGGAACAGGCACCAATTCTCCCAAAAGTTGAATCCCCAGGTAAAACTTGGAAGCAATCCAACATCAGAAGCAGGTGTAGACGTGTCTGAAACACTTGGACTAGGTTTTCTTTCAGCTGCCAGGAGTCTGGGATGTGGGGGGTCTCCTCCACAGGGGAAAAACCAGATATTGGCCTTTAGAATGAAGCTAGATCCATATCTCTAACCCTGAACAACAATATCAATCTAAAATGGATCAAAGACCTTAAAGTAATACATAGAAATGTGAAGCTGTTAGAGGAAAACAGGCAAAATACTTCATGATACAGATATAGGTGAGGACTTTCTGGAAATGACTCCAACAGCTCAGGAAATAAGGCCAAGAATTGGCAAGGGGAACTGAATAAAACAAAAAGCTTCTGCACAGCAAAGGAAACAATCAGCAGAGAGAAGAGAGCCTGAACAATGGTAAAAAACAAAACTTAGTTAACTATACATCTGAAAGGGACTAATATGTAAAGTCTACATAGAACTCTAAAAATTAAATGTCCTTTAAGAATGCTTATCAGTAACTGGGAACACGAACTGAACATAATTCTTAAAACAGAAGAAATGCAAATGACCAGTAAGTATTTGGGGAAAAAATGTTCAACAGTTTTAGCCCACAGGAAAATGCAGATTAAAACTAATAGAGATTTCATCCAACATATCAGAATGACTATCATTTAAATATTAACAACATTTACAATAAATGTCATTTCTAGAAATATGAATGAAACTAAGAGAATGTTAAGGGAAATAAGGTAGACTCAGAAAGACAAATATTTGCCTGTTTTCTCTTATACATTGAGTCTACTCAGGCAAGTAGAAGAGGTCTATGCAAAGGGGGGTGGAGTAATGAAAGGGGAGATAAGAGGGAGTACTATAGTATAGAAGAAAGACAAAGTGTGATTTTTTTTGTCATATACAAAATCTGTGCACACAGATATACATACAAGTGTGTGTGTGTGTGTGTGTGTGTGTGTGTGTGTGTATGCGTGTGTGACTATTTTTAGGGAAGAATGTGACAAGTGAAAGGGAAGGAGGGAGCAGAGAAAGTATGAGGGTGAATAACAGTGTGATGCAATGACACACATGAAAATGTCATGACGAGACTCATTATCTTGTGTAATAAAAAAGTTAATTAAAAGTATCTTGATTCTTTTTTTTTTTTTTAGGACAAAACTGACTTTGCAAAGTAGGCCAACTATGTTTGATGCATTCTGTGTCATTAGACTTTTCTAGCTGAGGTGTAAGCCAAGCAACAGAGCAGGGGTGATAGAACTGAAAACTACATTTAACTCAACTAGTTCTTTCTGGCCTTTTGTTGTCTGTACTGAGATAATGCTTTTTCTCATTACAGTCTCATTTCTCCCTTTGTACTCAGGCAGGATAATCTGTTGCAGTTTTAAAGCCAGAGTTCATTGAGAATTTGGGTTAAGATGACAGGGGGTAGGGAGAGCATTTGTTATGTGCTCTGAGGGATACTTGACTGCACTGGCTTCATGCAGCCGAGTCATCTGCATGGTAGAACATGCATTAGGATTAAACACATACTTTCGAAGGAGATGAGAGAGGAGAAAATTGGACAATTTTCTTGGACAAAATTCCTGGCTAACTTTTGACCATTTGGGTTTCTGGCAATTGGATGAAGAAGATATGCCAGGTCCTAAGTCTTGCTCATCTTTCCCTCCAGTCCTAATTCAATTAGCCTGTAGAAATAAAAAGAAACAGCATTCATTTCACAGCAGTTGTAATATACATGGGAATTCACTTATGTCCAAATATACTAAAATAATAGAAAGAGGTATATTAATGTTCAATAAAATACGATGAATGTCTATTATTTAATATTTTTAATGTGCCAATTAAAATTTTACTTTTAAAAAACATAATTTCATTTAATTGTTTGTCTTAAGGTTTCTATTGCTGTGAAGAGACACCATGACCACAGCAGCTCTTATAAAGGAAAAACATTTAATTGGGATGGCCTACATTTTCAGAGGTTTAGTCCATTATCATCATGATGTGACATGGTGGCATGCAGACAGACATGGTGCTGGATAAGGAGCTGAGGGTCCTAAATCTTGGCTTGCAGGCAACAGGAAATGGTCTGAGACACGAGGCATGGCTTCAGCACATATGAGACCTCAAAGCCAACCAACATAGTGACTCACTTCCTCCAACAAGGCCATACCTACTTCAACAAAGCCACATCTTCTCCCAATAGTGCCACTCCCTGTAAGCTTATGGGGGCCAATTACATTCAAACTACCACATTGTTGTTTGAGAGACTTTGATCAGACCCTTATACACATATTATATACAAGAAGTTTTGAACAATTAATTTTATTTCAAGGAACTAGACACAAAACATACCATTTACCTGGTGTCAATCATAGGGCTAACAGAGAAAATATCTGTCCATAATTCACATTTTTTACAGAAAGTATGATTAAATCCATTCAAATTTCAATTTGATGACTTACAGCTTTAAAATTGGTAGCTGAGGAACTTGAGTGAGTAAAAGCACTCGTTCTTACAGAAAACCCAGGTACAACACCTAGCACCCACATGGTGGCTTATAACCAACTGTCTATATATACAATTCCAGGGGGTCAGATTCCCTTTTAATGGCCTCTGTGGTCATCAGGTACACATGTGGTGTCCAGACATACATGCAATCAAAACACTCATATGCTTAAAATAATAATAAAAAATTAAGTCAAAAAGTAAATATGGTCACTGAGATCTTAGTGATTATGTGTCAGGTTACTGTTAATAATATAGATAGATTAATGAACTTATTCCATCAACTTTTCTTGATGCTTGCTGGTAGACAATGTGTACAGAATTGTGGTTTTTTTTTCAGCACCTGATAGTGACGGTTCATAGTGCCATAGTAGATAATTCCATCCTGTTGCTGTCTGTGTATCCACAGAACATACAGTCTTTAAAACATGTGTTGAAATACTGTAACATTGAGCACAAAGAGAAGAAAAAGGTTTAATGAATGAAAAACTGTTATTTCAATTTTTAGGTTATAATAACAGAATCAGCCCCAAATTATTCCCAGTGCCTCATGTATTAGAAATTATTTTTTCTGTTTAACACTCATGGACATTCTTATATAATTTTACTTTGCAAATTATTTGTTTTGTAACAACATGTTAGCAATCAGAATAATCATAGAATTTCAACCTACCCTGAGATAAAAATCAAAAGTTTATGGATCAACAAGTAAGAAAGAATTTTTTGTATATAAAAGTACTGGTTTGTACAAATTTGGTCATATATTCATCTATTGGTACAACATAGCTTTAAAAAATATTATTAAAATTTAATGTCATATCAAAAGATTTTTTGAGGTAATTCTAAGGCATTTTACATTTCCTAGACTTTTTGTTGCCTTACCTGGTGTTAACTAGTTTTTGTTCTAACTTACTATACCTTTTTTTCTTTTTTTACTAAGTATAGACAGGACAACAGTAATTGGTATTCATATTAGGAGCTTATAAAAACAACATAGAGCAATGGGGGAAGGACAGGAAACATGTAGCTGTCATGAAGCTACATCACAGCACAAAGAGAGTTGTTACTGTGTGTTTTTAAAAAGAAGAAATAAATCTCTAGAAAGCTAAGCCACTTTGGAGACAGGATTTAAGCCTGTGATACTGATGTTTCACTGTACTGTGTATACTGTACTGAATGAATATAGTACCCCGAGTGCCACTGGACTCATGAAATAATAATTATGGATATTATTACCTACATTGTTTAGGCTTGGGTGATTATAAATTATAAATTTAATAAAATTGGTAACCAATGCACTGTAAGTTCCTTAACAGCAAACACATAGTTGTCTTGTCCATGTCTTTATCCTTAGCTCTTATAGCTATTCTTAGCTAGCTCATGGGAAGCCTTAAAATGATTTGTCTGAATTCACAAATGCATGAAGCAATCAACATGTGTAAATAATTCCATCATCAGGAGTCATAGCAGCAGTCTCGTGGTTTGGGGAATTAAAACCTCTATAACATATAATTATGAATTGTTGGAATAATCTTTTTGTACACTGTGTAAAGATGTGTCTTTGTTTTACCTCACCTGTTTAAGGTATCTTCTGACTGGTTTAATAAAGAGCTGAATGGCAGATAGCTAGCTAGGCAGGAGATGATAGGCACGACTTCTGGGCAGAGACAGGAACTCTAGAAAGAATCTGAGGCAGAAGATTTGCCAGCCAGATGTGTAGGAAGTTGGACATACTGTACTGAGGAGAGGTAACAAGTCATGTGGTAGAACATAGATTAATACAAACAGGTTAATTTAAGTTTTGAGAGCTAGTTGGGAACAAGCCCAAGCTAAACCCAAGCTTTCATACTTAATAAGAAGTCTTCTGTGTCATTATTAGAGAGCTAGCTATAAAAAGAAAGACACATTACAATGAAAAAATTTTACCCAGAATTTGTTCATAATATGTTCAGTGGATTGAACCCCCATCTACCATAGATGGGCTATTGAAGATTAAGATCCTTCTCTCACAACTAGCATTAAGACCTACTGATAGTATTCCATTGTGTGATGTTACATTTTGTCTCACTAAAACAACACATTCAAAGAAACAAAGAGGCCGGGCGGTGGTGGCGCACGCCTTTAATCCCAGCACTCGGGAGGCAGAGGCAGGCGGATCTCTGTGAGTTCGAGGCCAGCCTGGGCTACCAAGTGAGTTCCAGGAAAGGCGCAAAGCTACACAGAGAAACCCTGTCTTGAAAAAATACCAAAAAAAAAAAAGAAAAAAAAAAAGAAACAAAGAGAATGATAGGTCTAAAAGATGTTTTTCTAAAATGTGTTTCAAGCTTAACTTGCAACCACCAGAAAAGTCCAAAACGAGAAAAAATAAAATTTCAATTGCTTTCCTTAAGGAAATTCAAGCTGGGAGGGCTGGAGGGGAGAGTCATGGTACATACCTTTAATCCCAGCATTCGGGAGGCAGAAGCAGGTGGATCTCTGAGTTTAGGGCCAGACTGGTCTTCAAAGGGAGTTTCAGGACAACCAGAGCTGTTACACACTGAAACCCTGTCTCAACTCCACCCAATTCCAAAAAAAGAAAGAAAGAAAGAAAGAAAGAAAGAAAGAAAGAAAGAAAGAAAGAAAATTCCAGATAGAAGTTCAAACAACTCACTGAGATTCAGTTATATAGGGAGACAAATTATGCTATTATGCTAGCACATTACAGCAACCTGGCATGGAAATAATTAACACCATTGCATTCCATGGCTCCAATTTGTGGGAAAAATCTATTTATAAAAAATTCTTAATTCACAAATAAACTTTATTTACTAAAATATCCTATACGATATGACTATAGAGACAGGCTTTTTAAAATAATCATGTGTTGGCCAGAAATTAAAGCTTATACTGAAACACTAGAGGTGCTACAACAACTAAGCTAAATTGTTATAATCATTGATCATTTGGGCATCTTTCTGATTATAATCACCCCCAGAATCAATTTTACCATAGTATCAATTCTTCAATGGCCCAAGCTGTTTGTTTCCCATTAAAGTTGAAACATGGGGCCTAGCATTGCCTTTGGTATTGATTGCTAAGGACAATAAAGACAGATTTTTAAATACAAGATCTTTTAAAAATTATTTCACAAAATCTTAGTGTGTTTTAATTGTGTGTGTACTTCACATTGTTATTTCTAATGTATTTTTGTCCTTAAAGAGGATAACTTGTAGAAATTTAGTTTCCTCTGAATAAACCCCCCTGGCTACCTTGTTCCTATTGCCATGCCATTGTTTCCTACCTCTTCTCGTGGTCATTGCTTCCCAAGAAATGTTCTGAGCACCCACTCTGTGAGATTGTGAAATGGGATGTGTAACTCTTAGCATTTTATGTTTTCATCATTACCAAGAGGCTTTAGATCTACTATCTTGCTCAAGCAAAGAATTTTACATCAAAGGAAAAGAATAGGACAGAAATCTAGAGTTACTTTAATTTTCCTTTGAATTCCATCTACTGGGAGAAAACCTCAATTGCTTTCTGGATACAAGTAGTGTGATGTAGGTCACAGGCCAAATTCAAGATAACGCTAGAAGCATCTTCTTGCAGACTGAGCTAACCCTCATCACCCCAACTTTGTGAGTCAATCACTGGCTGAAAATACTGGAGAATATAATGCTGCAAGAAACAGGAAATGGTTTACAGAAGCGACAAATTTAGTCCTGATCACGCTTACCCTGAGAAGCCTAATTCTGAACTTTCTGCATGAATCTTTCCTCAAGCTTCTCTTTTTCTGGCTTCTTGCCCAGCACACCAACACAAAACAGAATTTTAAGATTTAAAAAAAAATGAGGCAATTTCCTGTCTGAGAGAAGACCAGGAAAGATATGATAAAAATCTCCATTACTAAATACTTTGCTGTGATTCTGGAAGATTTGTGGTATCCAGTTCTTAAGATTAACTATGACAAACAAAGAGACTATTTAACCATTATGTACTAGGGTGTTGGCTGGGCTATCAGCCAGTGGCATCAGCTTCTCACTGGTTTATCTTCAAGAAGTTTACACAGAACACACTGACTCTTGCCAGTTGTCTTGGCACTGTGTATTTGCTTGACAAATATTTTGAAAGTTGCACAAACCTTGAGGTTTTCAGTGACATCTGAAATGTTGTGTCTGTCCATCATGTAATAAAACATCTCTAAGCAGTTCAGGAGTGAAGGACTACTTGTTTCATGATGGAGATAGTAAGTTAGTTCAAGGGCTTTGCCCAGGATCAACTTTCCTTCACTGAAGTCTAAAATAAATGTAGGTAGTTTGTACATATTCTTACAGTTCTTAATATTCTTAGTCTTAAAGCATTTATACTTAGCGCAGTAACAGAAGGAGTTCATTATAACCAGACTGCTTAGTCTGAATCCTAGCTTCGTTAATAACTCGCTATGGGATCTTGGGCAAATTACCTAAGCTGTTGTGTCCTCTACTCTCTCCCTAAACAATGGGGAGCCACAGGGAACATCTTCATAAGTTTGCTGTGAAGATTAAATGAATTGATATTTTAAAAACACTTAATGATGCCTAACACACAGGAAGAAGTTAAAAAACAAGCACCACCTAGTTTTAACATTTAGTACCAAAAGATATTTAAAAATTTGCATATTCATTCCTTCTTATTTCATTTGTGTGTTTGAATTGTTTCTATAAGCAAATTTAAAACTTTGAGGACAGACGTCACATCACACACATGCCCCCCTCCCCATAGTTGCCCTTATGAAATAGAGAAGGAATCTGAATAAACCCTCCAGCTTCCTTAGCTTTTAGTTACTTGCTCTCAGTTGACTTTAAAAATTCCTAATTTGGGAAATCTCTCAGTTAAACAAGACATTAGCCTCCTTGGCTTTGTTGTAGATAATACCGTTGACTCATGAGCTTTGGTGATAATGATTGCATTAGTTACTTTTCAGGGACTTGAATGACATTTTTGTTGAACCACAGACTTCTTACCTGGGCCTGTGTAGGTGCCATTTGTAGATTAGGAGGCTGAAATGTTATCCTTAGAGCATATTAATATCAGTTTCTGAATTTGTGTCCCATGATGAGATATGAGGTTAGATTGTGCTTACAGGGGCCACTAACTTCACCATGATCACCTTTTTCTAAACCAGACTACTCTGCCTTTCTATCCCACCACTGTGCCCTAATTCCATCTTTAAGGGAATAGGCTTGAGACTTGTCTCAAACACCAGCACTGGGAATAAGTTCTTTGTCTTCTGCAAAACCTATTTCAGTGCTTTGCAGTGGGAAAAACAGGCCTAGTTTACTAACACTTAATTCTATTAGAAAAGTAGTGATCATCATTGAGAACAAAACAGATGTTTTCCCATGGTACTTAGATTCTAAAGTTATGGTGTCTCTATACTTCCTTTTAACAAGAATGCTGTGACTGGGTGGTAGTGGTGCACGCCTTTAATCCCAGCACTTGGGAGGCAGAGGCAGGCGGTTCTCAGTGAGTTCGAGGTCAGCCCGGTCTACAAAGCAAGTTCCAGGACAGCCAGGGCTGTTACACAGAGAAATCCTGTCTTGAAAAACAAACACAACAACAACAACAAAAAAGAAGGCTGTGGTATCTCTTTGTGGAGGAAATAAACCATTATTTCCTTATAAAGTGGCTCTCAAATGACATTTTTTGATTTGTTTCTTTAGAAAATATGGCAGACCACACAGAGCATATGCCTGAGCCCTCTGTCTTCAGATGAAAATTTGGAGGAATTCTCCTGTTTGCTGTAAAGCCCCATGTCATTGTGATTAGAAAAGTAAGGCCACAGCACAGCTTAGTGTTTTTTCTTTTACGTCTTTCTAGCTTCCATTTTCTCTTTTTAAACAACAACTTAAGATTTTACAAGTTCAAAGTAGGAAAGACATGATATTCTGCAGTCTGTGATCTATTTGTATATCATACAATAGTATTTAATTGGAGTTGAATACCTACAATGAACTTTTCTATGTTGTTACCACTCTTTCTCTTCAGCACATGATGCTTCCAACACTTTGTATTAGATAATGCATATGGGAATAACATCCGAGGCTTATGGGGCAGGTTAGATAAAACTTCACATTTTATTGAATGCTGTGCTGTCTTTCAGACAACTTTGTCTACTAGACATTACTATTACTGGAGTTTTAAAGACGTTTTAGATAAAATAGTTCAATAACTTTCCCAAGCTCAGACAATATGAGAAGCGGTAGTGTTTATTCACCTCTGTTTTACCCCCAAACTTTTATTCTTCAAATCTATCTGCTTCATAGAGGAAAGATTGTTTTCCCACAAAGCATTGAAAACTATAGTGTTCTTCCCAATAATTTTAAACTGTATATACATTTAGAATAAAAACACAAAAGGAGTTTTCATACTGCTTGAAAAATTGGATTCAGTTGGCAGAGTTGTCAATATTCTTCACTTTTTCCAAGTTTTAAAATTTAAATCTACCAAGCCTACTTCCTACTCAGCCCACCATGCCATATGCTCTTATGTAAGATAGTGTTTTTCCTCATCTCAGCCCCCATGTGACACCATATTGTTCTGAGGCCTGTGGAACTGAAGATTCACTCCTCTCTGCTTTCTAGCTAAGAAATTCTATTGTGCTGATAAATCTCAGTTGAAAGATTTCCTACCAGCTACTTTCATTTGGTTTGATTTAAATAAGCATTAAAAGGAAACAAAGCATCACTCTGAATAAAATGAGTACATTACAGCATTTCTCAAATGAAAACAGTTTATAGTATTCAATATACAACCAGAGCTTCAATTTCCCCCCCTTTGGCAATCTTGAAACCTGCTTTATTCTATATAATATTCTGTTTGTGATAAGCAAAAATGAAAGAAAACATTTTCTTTCCCAGAAAGTCTGAAGAGGAACAAATATAAACAAGCAGTTCTTGCTCCATTTCCTACCATTCTAAGTAAAGCAACAAATGACTTATGCTCTAGGCTAAGACCTTATTTAAAATCAGAAATGACAGTACTGATTCTATTCTTCTTAGACTAGATAGGCATTTGTGCAAAGGTTGCTAGCATAAATTTTTCAATTTGAGGTCAAGCTCAGATGACTACAAGATGAGTGAGACAGGTCACTGTGCATTGGGACTTCCATGCACAGGAGACTGCAGGCCTGGACTGAAGGGTTGCTAGCCAATTACATTTTTGTCTGTGTTGGTCTGTGGGAATAAACACCAACAGTTGTCAAATTTACCTTTTAGATGTATCTCAGAAGTCATGATTTATATATAAAGTGTTACAAATTTGAAAATGTTGAGTTAAGTCTATTAAACACTATGTTTGCTAAAAAATATCTCATTGTTAAGTAGGATTTGGCTTCGTAAGAAAGATCCACATTGAAAATTTGATTTTGAAATCTAGCATATGTGGTCATGAGATAGGTGTTTTTTTAGGAAATCAGATGACATTTTGCAATACCAGCTAGAAGGCATCATGAATCAGAACCACTCTGCCTTAGGTCTTAGAAATATGTGGTTCTGGTTCAGCTATCTGATCAACTAGCCCCATCCTTGCCCTGAATAGTAGCCATGTGAGTCCGTATTGAACTTCACTCAACTAGTCCCTTCAGGTAAATCCAGAGTATTTAAGAAGAGAAAAATGGATTAGGCATTTCACTATTAATATGTACATCAGAACCTTCGTCAAAATTGGTGTTTGTTTTTTTTTTTTTAATATGGGTTTGTTGTTCTTTTGAGACAAGGTCCTCCAAAGTACCTATGTAAGTGTAAATAGGTGACATGTGTGTCCAGTTTTTATTATGGTGAAAGACTCACTTTGAGCCTGAAATTGTGGTAGAAAATCTTTCAGATTTGATTATTACCGAGAGGTGAAATTTAAATTTTATTATATGCCAGGAATGGTGGTGTACACTTGTAATTCCAAAACTTGACAGAAGGATGAGGAATTCAGCTAAATAGTGCGATCAAGTCCAGCCTAGGCTATATGAAATTCTGCCTTAAAAAACTGAAACAAGTTTATATCATGATATCAGATATTTTCAACATGCTAACCATTATAGTAAGCTGTAAAATTTAAAGTGTTTCAACCACTCTGTGAAGGATAGTAATCATTAAAAGTGAGATGAGAAAATTGAAATTCTGAAGAAATTTTAAGGTTTCTAAATGTCACAAATCAAATAGGTGACAGATTGAGGATTTCGACCCAGACTAATCAATTCTGAAATTATCCTTTCCCAGTAAATGCTTTTATTTCATGCAATCCACAAAAAATGTATTACTGGGCATTAAACGACATAATACAGCAATGTATTATTTATTAGCATAAATATAAAGCTATGTACAAGTATTAAAAGCATGGGACAGTTGCCACTGAGTAAAAAATATATTTTATAGTTGAAGAGCATTGTAACAAGTGATAGGTAAGTGACACTCTCAAACAAATCTTTCACCATTAGCTTTGCTTATAGGCTCTCCCCTCCAAATAGCTCAAAACACTCTTAATTTCAGGACTGAAATGTCCATTTGCATATTAGTTCATTATCTGTCTTATATATTAGAATGTATCTGTGAATCTTATTTGAGGAACTTATTGAGTAGGTCAATGGGATATGTCATAGGTACCTGCATTAGAGAGTAAAGAACATAATAGAATGAATGAATGGCGATTCCAGACTGAACAGGCTGTGGAAGGCACCTAAGTACCCACTTCACATTATTGATGTCATATATGAATTATATGGGCTCAGACTAGCATATCCTTGAGCAGGTAAGATTTTCTTTTATGGTAGTTATGTATCTGGATTCTACCTCAAAACCCTGCATGTCAATTGCTTGTCCAAATCTTGTAACAAATTCTATTTTTTACAATGTAAAAATATTCAGTACTCTTTTTATATTTTCAAACCTCTGACAGCTTGGTGTTGATTTAAATAGCTAAACCAAAGCTATAGGAAAAATCCTTAAGGTGAAAAGAACTAATTCCAGTATGACTTTTACCTTCCTTCTTGTTCCGCAGAACTACTTCCCAACTGCTAAACATTGCAAGTGGTCCTATTACTTTAGTCAGTGCAAAAGAGCCAGGCAGAGAGTGAGACAGTACAGATTGGAGGACAGGGCTTCAGTTCCTTTTCCATGGCCCTACTGTAATAAATAGCAGAAACTGGATTTTTTTCCAATTTCTAGTAGCTTATCAAATATATTTCCCTTATTAAATTAAGATATCTTTGTTTTAATAATCACTCACATGTAAAAGTATGTGTTTGAACACCTTGAAGGATATAGAGCATAAAAGGCCATACCCATTTGTCCATAAAATGTTGAATGAAAGAAATAAACCTATATACTAAGGGGGCAGAATAAGTAATCTATGTGTGACTCTACAAAGTACAGACAAGAAGAAAAATGTATAATCTTTACACAGAAAGGTAGTTGACCACCTAGATATTGCTAGCACTTAGTGAATTAAGATTCATGGACTGGTCTTGACTCTAAAACGAAAAATGGCTTTTTCTAACTATGCATGTATATCCAATATGGATGGACAACCATAATCAGAAGGTAATCATTTGAGTTCTTTAAATACTGCCCCAGATAGAGGGATATACAAATTATTATAGGAAACACTTTGATTATGAGTCCTTTATGGATTTGAACACTTATGACACTTTTATTTACAGAATTATGATTCCTGCTTTCACAACATTGAAACAGACATTAAATTTACTAGATTGCATTACTGGGTTATAAGCTCTTTGGTACAGATTGCATAAGGACACACAGAAAAAAGGAAAGACATACATGTGTAGGAAAGTTCTGTAAGAATTTCTCTTAGGTTGGGAATATGCAACTGATAAAAAAATAAAGACTTTGATTTCCTTCCAGCTCTCAGATTAATTGTAGAATGATTAGATATTTAAGTTCCTAGAAAAATAAATAACAATTATAAGAGCCAGCACAGGTTCACTTAGATTATTTCGTTTTAAATTTTTTTTTTTTTTTTTTTTTTTGGTTTTTCGAGACAGGGTTTCTCTGTGTAGCTTTGCGCCTTTCCTGGAACTCGCTTGGGAGACCAGGCTGGCCTCGAACTCACAGAGATCCGCCTGCCTCTGCCTCCCGAGTGCTGGGATTAAAGGCGTGAGCCACCACCGCCCGGCCTTGTAGCATGAATCTTAAAAGTTCTTTTTTTTTTGGAGCTGAGGATTGAACCCAGGGACTTGCGATTGCTAGGCAAGCGCTCTACCACTGAGCTAAATCCCCAAACCCTTAAAAGTTCTTATTAATAAAACCAAACCCAAGGCCAGTTATTGGGGTGAATGCTGGAAGATCAGAGAAGCAGAACAAGCCACAGCTACCTCACCTTGCCAATTTCTCAGCTGATTCCGTTTCCTCAGACTGGATGCCTCTCAGCTGAACTGTGCTGCTCAAAAGCCTAAAAGCTTAACCAGTCCTAGTTCCTGGTCCTCATGCCTTATATACCTTTCTGCTTTCTGCCATCACTTTCTGGGATTAAAGGCATGAGTCACCATGCCTGGCTGTTTCCAGTGTGGCCTTGAACTCATAGAGATCTGGATGGATTTCTGCCTCTGAAATGCTAGGATTAAAGGCATGTGCTACCACTGCCTGACCTCTATGTTTAATATTGTGGCTGTTCTGTTCTCTGACCCCAGATAAGTTTATTAGGGTGCACAATATTTTGGGGAACATAATATATCACCATACTGATAATGCTGAAACCCTTTGAAAACCATAACTTAGGGTGTTTCCTCCAGGAGCCTCTATAAGTTTTGCCTTTTATCTACCCTTCACTCTATCTGCACTCACACCTAGTTGAAAAGATAACCTTTCCTCCTTGAAGTGTTTTGATACTCTCTAAAAGTAAGGAAAAGATTAAGATCAAGCCTCCAGATAAGCCAGGAAGACACCATTGAATCCTAACAATATACATGTCTTAACATTTTTTTAAAGCCTAAGGCATGCCACAGTAATAACAAGTCAAAAAAAAAAAAAACTTTGAGCTGACATATTTTTAGCTAATAGAATGCTGTGGGAGAGCTAAATTATGATTACAATAAAATATAGTATTACAAGTGACCATTTCTCCTTCAGTTGACATTGTTTCATGGAAAACTGAGTAGTCTTTCCTCTCTAGTTATTTAGAAAAACGAGGGGCCACTCTGCATGCCATAGACATTTCCAGTCAGCCAATAGACCACATCTCTTCTTCTTGTCTCCTTATACTTACTGGGTTATTTGTTGTCTTAGAATCAGAATAACAAACTTCACCAGATATAAAATGACCTTCTAAAATCACTCTATAAAACAAGAATAAACCATTGCTTACAGGTATCAATAATTAGCTTAATATACAAGTTAGGCATGAATCTACATTTATTATCATGACTCTATGAAAATATAATTCATGTAGACACTGAGGAATACCAAGACAAGATGAATTACCTTTTAAACTGTGAAGTATTATGCAAATAGAAAGCAATGTTATTACTTCCCCAGAAACACAAAACTGTCTTTTGTCTTATTTATACATAAAAAGTACTACTTTGTGGGGTGTGTGTGTGTGTGTGTGTGTGTGTGTGTGTGTGTGTGTGTTCTTGTGTTTACTAAAACATTCAGTATGATTAGTAGCTTTAAAGAAAGAATTGGTACTTTGGAAGGACCAGCCCTCAGCAGTTCAGGAATTGAAAGGAGCCATCGAGTTGGACTAATCACTCAATTTACTTTTCTATCTGATAGAGTAAAACTTAATTCTCTGGGACTAGTAAAAAAGAAACACACAAACACACACACACACACACACACACACACACACACACACACACAGAATCTCCAACATGTCAGAATTTCACCTAGGGTCCTGATGAATGGCAAACCTTCAGCAGGTCAGAGAACCTGAAGAGGAGATGCAGAGTAGGCTAACTACTGGATAGACAAATAGACACATGAGGACTTTTCTGAGGGCCAAAGCTTAGTTCTTTATTTTATTATTTTTTCTGTTGTTTGTTCTAGTCTGTTCTTTTTCTGTTTTGTTCCTTTACCCTGATAATTCCCTTCTTTCTGTTTCCTGATGGCTTCCTTCTCATTCCTTTCTGATGACTTCCTTCTATTTTCTTTATTTGTTCTCTTCCAGCTTATACCCTAGCAGAATCTTTAGAGCAATATAAAAATTACAATGTGGTTACATTCTATTTTTAAGTGAATGATTACAATGAATATAAGTAAAACACAACAGGTTTCTTATTTTCCTTACATGATTAAACATTTTACATATTACAGGTAAAAAAACAAATTGTCCCCAAGAATCCACATATAGCTAAAGATTTAGCTTCTAGACTTCTCATAATCAGGAGCCTTTCAGCCATAACCATTTACATGGACAGTAGTTTTATAATTGCCAAAAAAAACCAGGTTACTAGTTTTACTTTTTATATCTAGAGTCCTGTCCAATTATCTTAACTAACTATCCAATTCCTTGTTTTTTAGTTACATGAAGTCAATTGTTTAAAACTTTGTTTTAACTATGATACACACCAAGTCCTGTGAACACATTTCCCAATATTAAAAAGAACTTGAACCAACTCCTGGGACTGAATTGTTTTCCTTAATCATTAACCTAAACCATAGTCTATATGGCTTCTCAAGTAAAACTCACAAGTCCTAGCTATATGACACTTTCTTGTTCTTATTTTCTATCATCTGCAACCCTTGCTTTATCAAATGTTCTACCTTTATTAATTTTTCCACTAAACTAACCTCTATCATAATCCCTGACTACATTTGTTAAAAAAACCCTTAATCATCAAAGTTCTATTCAAACTAACACTGTTATTGTATAACATCATTACTTCAGTTAAACAGTACAGCTTGAAGAGGAAATCATCTTCATAATAATCCACAGGTAAAAATGCCCAGGAGAAGGGAATATTTCCACAAGATAATCACACGACATTAAAGGAAGTGGGGATTCCCTCCACATTCATTCACACCATGCCAGATACCAGAGAAAAATGGCAGCAGCAAACATGGAAAAACACAGCAATAGCAAGAGACATTCCAGGCTGAAGCCCGAAAGGCCTTGTCTATCTGAGATTCACCCATCAGTGTCTTGCATTCTGGTGACCTAACTACTAAAACTCAGGTGCCACCTGCTGCTCCTCTGACATGACCACCAGCAAACTGGTTTGTTCACTTTTTCTTCATTTTCTCCCTTGCCCTGTTAAAGATCTTGCTCTTGTGCAACACTTTCCCCTGTCGTATTTTAAGTTCAGTGGGGGAACCTTTTGTTTACTTGGATATTCCTATGATGACTACCACAGCAATTTTCCTGCATAGGATTAAAATGGGGCCTAAGATAGCTAATGACACTTGACCCTAAAATAACCAGTGGTTAATTATCTAAAGGGGGTTTCACATGAAAAACAAGGAAATATGTACTAGTGTTCTCAAGAACAATTAGATGATCTTTTAAAAAAGATGGCAAAATGTTCTGGTTCTTAGATTGTAAATGACAGACTGACTTTAAGAGACATGATTGCAACATATTTTCAGAAATTTATTATGTTGTGGAATATTTGATTGCACTGTGACACCCCGAGACTTTGTTAATAAAGTTAACCTTGAATCAAGGTCAGAGTCAGTGATTAGCTGACTGGAATTAGCCATAGAGAAGCCAGGTATGCAGATGGAGAAGACGCACAGGAAGGAGTGGGAGGGACTTAGAGGTTTCACAGCCTTTTTGATCTGGAACATGTGGAGAGAGAGGTGCTTGCTGGGTCTCCCATAAAAAAGGGAAAGTCAGCTGGTTGCTCTTCCTCTGCTTCTTTGATCTATCAGCTTTCTACCCCAATATATGATTCCTGAGTCTTTATTGGTAATAGAACAACTTAGATAAACACAACATCTAGTGTCCAACTACTGGCATGAGATCACGCAGTGGCTTCTGAAGCCACCACTTCTCTCTGCCATCACAGCCTTTCCTCAGGTGGCTTCTCCTGCCACTGCTCCCCACAAACCCTCGCCATGGGTTGTGGGCTTCTCTTGTAGTGGTCCTCTTGTATCCGCCTTCTGGGCCAACACTGCATACATCATTCTAACATGCTTCTGCAGACACCACAGCTGCAGCTGCCTGCTGCTGGCTCTGTCATCCAAGTGACCCCAGTACCCACACCCACCTCATCCTAGCATCTCGCGATGCCCTCATTGTCCATGCCCCCAGCATCGGCTGTACCATCCTGGCCACCTGAGCACCCTGGCGTGCCCGCACTCCCCACACCCCATGTTACCCATCACTGCTGTTGCAGCCACCACTGCTGTTGACAAACTTGAAAAGTCAGCATATTTGGTAAGCTACCTGGGACATCCAAAGAAAAATCTTTCCCACATTTTGAATGGGAACTATCATAATGCAAGGAGTTAGAACTCTGTATGGTACCCCAATGGATGACTTGAAAATGAAAAAAATGTGAAGGGATTACTGATTTAGCTGGGATTGACATATGTGTATTAAAATTACTATCATATTTTATCCTTAAAAAGTGGTTTGAAAACTGTGCCAAATATGAAAAAATTGACTGATAAGATACAAGCCTTAGAAAGACTTACTATTGATAAGATACAAGCCTTAGAAAGAACTACTAATAAAAATAAGAAAAATAATCAGACACAGATGGGGGAATTTAGACCAGAACCTACTGCACCACTGCATGATGAAACTGAAGAGGGGTGGCCCAAGGTTATTAGAAAATCAACCTTAGTTTATCCAGTTACTATACAAGAATGACCAGCAGATGATAGGCACCCCCAAGGTTATGCAGAAGTCAAATGGAATCCTGTATAAATATTAGATTTTAGGAGACTTAAGGAAACAGTAGTTTCATATGGTATGCATTTACACTACATAAAGCAGATGTTAAATTCATGAGCAACTCAGAATAGAATTATCCCCCAAGACTTGAAGAATTTAGCTACAGCAGTATTGGAAGCTGGTCTTCTGTTACAATGGAAACCATGGTGGACAGAGGAAGCTAGGGCCATAGAACAGTGAAATAGGGCTAGAGGGATTGATATTTCCCAAGACTAGTTACTATGTGAAGACTAATATGCTGATTTGCAAAGACAGTTTGGATTTGATAATCACACATTGACCCTATGTCATCTAACAGCTATGAATACTTGGGACAAGGTTGAAGAATCAGGAAAGGGGTCTGACTCATTTACTAAAATTATACAAGGCTCAAAAGAAGCCTTCACTGATTTTTTGCAAAGATTAACTTCAGCTGTAAATAGAATAATATCAGATCCAGAGGTCAGACAAATATTAATTGAATCTCTGGCTTTTGAAATACTAATACAGAATGCAAAAAAGGTGATTAGGTCTTTAAAGGCAAGGTCAGCACCAATAGATGAATGGATTAGAAATACAGCTGATATTGTATCACACACTTATGATGCTACTTTGATAGGAGAAGTGATTTCTAAAAATTTTAAGAAAAATCAACATGTTAGATATTCTAATTGTGGAAAACAAGATCATCTAAAATGAGATTGTAGGCAAGGCATTCCCAGAAACAATGTTTTTCTAGAGATAATCCAAACAGAAGGTCCCAGCCTTCTGGGGTATGCAGAAGATGTGGCAAAGGCTGACACTGGACTGATGGATTCAGGTCAACCAGGGACAGGCTAGGTAACCCTTTGCCATCAGGAAATGCCTTAGGGGCATCCCATAGGCCCTCAATATCAAATTTTGTTCAATCATTCCCTATTAGCATTGAAAAAACTCATCCACAGAGCAAATAAAAGCCTTAATGCCTGTTGTTAAAAACTATACTGTTCTGCAGAGCAAGCATCACCTCACCGCTGGCGCGGGGCTCAGCCTTCCTCAGCGCAGGGAGGCGGGAGCGGGCGGCTGCAGAGAGTGTGAGCAGTCGGTGTGTTTCTCCAAGTCGCTGTCTTCCGGACTCCAGCCGGTGGTCAGCATGGCCCATGGAAATCAAAGAGAACTTGCCCGCCAGAAAAATATGAAAAAACCCCAGGAAATTAGCAAAGGAAAAAGAAAGAGGATAGCTTAACTACCTCTCAGAGAAAGCAGAGGGACTCAGATCATGCAACAAAAGCAGAAGATAGCCAATGAGAAGAAATCGATGCAGACAAGAGAAAAATGATGACTGGCTTTGTGGAAAACGTGGGTGCTATTGCCAGTGGGGTGTATCATAAGCTCTAAGATCAAATTTCTCAGAGTGAGTAATCATTACATGTGTCATAACTTATCCTTATAAACTGAGTATTTTAAACTTTACTTTTCAGCCTTACTTAGTATGATGTTTTAAGACCATTCTTCAAAGAATAAAGTACTGACCATGCATGTAAAAAAAACAAAAACAAAAACAAAAAACAAAAAACAAAACCAAAAAAAAAAAACAAAACCAAAAACAACAACAACAACAAAAAACTATACTGTTCGGGATATAATCAAGGACAGAACAACTTTAGTAGATAAAACAAAAAATTCAGGAGAGACAACAAAACAAGTATTTTGACAAACTTCTCTAAATGATCAAAGACCAAAGCTAAAAATATGAGTAAATGGCATTGTAATTGAAAATTTGGTGGATACAGGCACATGTACACAATGTGTACATGCAGATGTAACAATAACTTCACCCAAATCTTGGCATCTACATTGACTTCTTCAGGAGGTAAATACTCAGCTTCTAGGGATTGGAACTTTATCTGATGTAAAACAAAGTACAAGGTGAGTCAAGTGTATAGGGCAAGAAGGACAGATAGGAAAATTAATGCCATATGTGGCTAACATAGCAATAAATTTATGGGGATGTGATTTTGAAAAACACAGATTAACATTCCTCCAATCTCAGAAACAAATCAGAAAATAAAGAATGCTTCTGAGAGAAATATTCAAAGGTATCATCAAGAATTGTCACCAACTGTTCAGGATGTACATAAGCAGGGCACAGCAGCTGTTGGTCTTTCAAAGGTACCAACATCTCTACCTTTAAAATGGTTAACTGACAAACTATGTGGGTGGAACAATGGCCTTTGGCATCATAAAAATTACAGGAAGTAGAACAGCTGGTACAGGAGCACCTAAGTGCTCAACACATTGAAGAATTGACTAGTCCTTGGAATTCTCCTATATTCGTTATTAAAAAGAAATTTGGAAAATGGAGAATGGTAACAGATCTGAGAGCTGTTAATAAGGTGATCAGCCAAAAGCTCTTTACAGGAAAAAAATAAGAAAAGTGGCTCAAAGTCCTTATGATTGTGTTGAAAAAAATCAGAATTATGTGCTAGTCTCATGGTATTATTAGATTTTTTTCAGAACCTCTTAATTTAATTACTGTCTCTCAATATGCAGAAAGAATTGTTTTGCATATTGAAACTACTGAACTTATTCCAGATGATTCAAAATTAACTTATTTATTAAATTATAACAAATAATTAGAAATAGAAATCATCCTCTCTATATAACACATATCAGATCTCATACAGGTCTACTAAGCCCTCTAGCACAAGGCAATGATGAAATTGATCAGCTATTGGTAGGAAATGTGCTAGAAGCCTCAGTATTTCATAAGAGGCACCATGTCAATAGTAAGGGTTTGAAGAAAGATTTTCCTATTACTTGGCTTGAGGAAAGTATAAGAAAATATTCTATTTGATCTTCGTATAACCAAAGTCCATTACCTGTAGGAAGTAACCCAAAGGGTACTAAAAGAAATGAAATTTAGCAAATAGATGTGTTTCATTTTGTAGAGTTCAGAAAATTAAAGTATATGCACCATACCATAGATACATATTCAGAATTTCAATGGGCAACTGCTTTATATTCTGAAAGGCTGAAAATTACACATATATTTGAAGTTATGGCCATCATGGGGATTCCTGTACAAATTATGAATGACAATGCTCTAGCATATGTCTCTAATAAAATGAAACAGTTTTTTTGCATATTACAACATAAAACATCTTACAGATATACCATACAATCCTACAGGACAAGTAGTTATAGAAAGATCTAATCATGTTTTAAAAGATATACTTAATAAACAGAAAGGGGTAATGAAGATCCCCAGAGACAGATTACACAGTGCTTTATTAACTTCAAATTTTTAAATGCTAATGAAAAAATAACAACAGCTGTGGAGAGACATTGGATAGTAAAAACAAAACTGCTGAATTAAATCAGCCTATATGTGTGTGTGTGTGTGTGTGTGTGTGTGTGTGTGTCTTTTTTACTAAGCAATCTTTAATGAAAGCTGTGCAAACTTTGTCATAGCATTGAGCCCAGAGGCAAAACACAGAGAGACAGAGAGATTTTGGGGGGACATTTAAGAACCATCTTTCTAGACACAGCAGAGAGTTGCACATAAAAATTCACAAAAGCTACAACTGCATGCACAAGACCTGTGCAAGCTCATGCCAGATAAAAATCGAACATAGAAGGGGAAGGTGGGCAGGAAGTACCATCCTTGGCTGAGGAGTTACTGGCATTTGATAGCTGCAGGGAAAGAGAGAGCCAGTTTTTTTTCAAGGGTGCAGCCTCTGGTGAGTTGACTACTCTCCAGTGAAGGCAACATATCTGAGAGTATATGGGCAGCACAAACTGTACTTGATGCTTAAAATACCAAAAAACAAAAAAATCAATACAAAGTTGAGTGAGGAGGAAAGGAGGGTTAAATCTAGAAGTGTGGAGAGGCAATAAGAATGACCAAAATACATTGTATGAAATTCTCAAAAAATTAATAAATAAAAACAAGCCTCTTCCTAATTATACTTTATTCTCTCATTGTGTTTCTGAATAATTTATTGATTTACCTATTATTTATATATCTTTTAACAGATTTCATCCCACTTGGAAATCAGTGACCCTAAGGTTGAGAAGAGTTATATTTAATAAATTCTCGCTTGTAAGTCAGCCCTGGCACTCCACAGAAATGGTAGCTACAGCATGTCATAGCTGTAAAGCACAGCATTGTATCATTGGTTTTTGTTTTTGTTTTTATTTTTGTTTTTGTTTTTTCAAGACAAGTTTTCTCTGTGTAGTCTTGGCTATCCCAGAACTCAGTCTGTAGACCAAGGTGGCTTAGAACAGAGATATGCCTGCCTCTGCCTCCCAAGCGCTGGGATTAAAGGTATGCCCCACCACCACCCAGTGCAGTGTTGTTTATTATGGAAGGTATTAAAGAGGTTTGCTCAGATTTAAGGGAAGGAAACAGTGACCTCAGTGATAGAAGCATGTGGGTGGGATAGGTTATGGATCAGCTTGACTCTGTTTGGAAAATACTCTTTTCTACATGTTTCAATGAAATATCAACACCTAACATTTGTCTTGGACCTCTGTGGGTGGTAATTTATACTAAGGTAACATAGTGTCTCCATGCTCCAAATCATGCTGCTTGTTTTAATTCCATAGGTGGGAAACTTAATACTTGTGCAAGGCCATCTAGGTTTTAAGGAGCTGAAATGGGATGAAAGAAAGGAAGGAAGGAAGGAAGTGTTAGTTATTTGCGCTGTTACCTTGCGAGGAAATGTCACGAAACACGACAGAATCCGCTGATAGAGTTTATTGGGAGAACAGAAAGAAGTGAGTGCCCGCGGGAGAAAACACGTGTGAGGAAGGGAAGTAGGCCCGTCATGGCGGCTCTTTATAAGGCGGGGCGTGCCCAGGTAGGCGTAATGACGTAGCCATGCTGCGCGCCTGCGTGGCTACGTGACATCACGGATCCCGGTCACGCGAGACGCCTTGACCCGGAAATGGCTGTTAACCTGGAGTTCGCCAGGCGGATGTGTCCGGGCAGGTCGGCTTGGTTACCAGACGCCTTGAGCCGGAAATGCTTATCCTGACCTGGGGCTAACTGGGCGGGTGTGTCCGCCAGGCATGCACAAACATGTCTGACCTTGGGGCGTATTGTGAACATTTCATTCCCGACTCTTTCTCTTTAAAAAGAAAAAAAAGAGAAAAACTGGGTATGGGGCGACGTTTCTCTCAAAGACTGCTTCCAGCTGAACAGTGGGCGTTGATTAGCTCTTGGGGGAATGGGAGGGTATTCTGTGGAGTCCTGGAATGATGTTCCGCCGTCCCCTTCTTCTGTGATGAGGTGGTCCTGGAATAATCGTTCCGCCGTCCCCTTGTTCTGTAGCTGCTGGGGACCTTCTGTCATGTGGCTGGGAGCCTTTCGTTTGATGAGATACTGTTGACATAGAAAAACTTAGAAAAAAAAGATCATTATTATTTTATTTTTTGGAGTTGGCACTTATTTGAGGTAGATCTGACTTGTCCAGACACATAGCATTTATTTGAGGTAGAGCTGGCCTTAGTACTCTGTTTAATTTTTTATCTGAGACAAGCCTCATTAGAGGTAGTTTATTTAAGGCACCTGTGTTCCGTATGAGGTTAGCATTTAGGAAACGCAGGTGATCAGTTACCGAGCATTGAACAATGATAGATTGTTGTGTTATATTTTTCCTTACCGCCTGGATATTTTGATGGTCCTTTTGCCTCCGGCTCTGTGTGGCCCTGATTGAGAAATGAAGGGGGGGGGTAGTACCTTATTCCTCTGGAATAGTTGACAAGGCAGTGGATCTTGATGTCCTCTGAATCTTGAGGGTGCAGGGCCCTGTTTGTTTTACTGTGTATGAGGAGAGATTTTTCTGGGATGAAGGTGAGATAAAGGGTTTTAGATGAGACAGGTGGACCCAATGAGGAAAGCCCTCGAGTTTAGCAGCTGTAGGAGTCACTAGAATTACCTTGAAGGGTCCCTGCCACTTAGGGGAAAGGGGTGAAGGGCGCTGGCCTGGAGGAAAGAGAAGGACTTGATCCCCGATGTGTATCGGAGATGGACAATTGTTGTCACACGGCTGAGGTAGTGAACAGTCTGCATAGCTCCATAGGATAGACCTTAGGTGACATAACAGAGGCGTTAACAGGCTATCTGGAACAGCTGGAGGGTTGGATAAAAGACCTGGTGTTAGAACTGGCCTTCCATACATTAGTTCAAACGGAGAGATTGAAAGAGGTTTTGGAAGGGCCCTGAGCCTGAGAAGAGCAAGAGGCAATAATCTTACCCAGTCGAGATGAAGTTCCTGTGCCATCTTAGTAAGAATACCTTTTAAAGTCCGGTTGGTACGCTCCACCTTTCCTGAAGACTGGGGACGATATGGAATATGAAAATTCCAGGAAATGTTAAGGGCCTTAGCCACTGTCTGAGAGACCTGGGAGGTGAACTCCGGGCCATTGTCAGACTGAAGAGAAGCAGGGACTCCAAACCGAGGAATAATTTCTCGGATAAGGAGATCTGCAACTGTCTGAGCCCGCTTATTAGAAACCGGATAAGCCTCCACCCAATCTGAGAAGGTGTCCTGGAATAGAAGAAGATATTTAGCTTTCCTGACAGTGGGCATATGGGTAAAATCGAGCTGCCAGTCAGACCCTGGAAGGGAACCCCTAGCCTGGTGCGTGGGAAAAGGCTGACTCCTATATTTGGTATTGGGATCTGTTTTTTGGCAGATCTCACAAGAGGCAGTAATAGTTTTTAAAAACTGTAAGTCCTCAGAGGTGGGCTGTAGGTGAGCCTTTACAAACTGAGACAGAGCAAGATTATTAGGATGAAAGAGCTGGTGTAGATAGGAAAGAATTTGTTTAGTGTCTGGAGTTCCCTGTGTAGGCTGTACTGTGTGTATTCCCTGTGGTGGGTGAGGTGGGACTC
>CABHPP010126073.1:0-47460 GCA_902168425.1 Peromyscus attwateri
TATACAATATTTTGGGCAATACAATACCACCACACCTTGAGCTTAATTTTCATTGTTATAATTTCTACTTGGTACTCTCCTAAATCCTCCTGGTCCTAATGGCCTATTCTTGCATAATAGTCATATTCCTTTGTCTCTGTATATTTTAGTCTCTCCTGTGCTTTCTGCAGGCTTTTGAACATGAGCTCAGTTCCTTGCTGGACTTGCTGACCTTCTCTTAGTATCTCCTTCCTGTAGTCTGTCCTTTGTCTATGAACTCATGTCTGGCAAGACTTCCCAAGGCACTGTCTGCCTCAAAACAAGCGAGCTGAAGTGGCAAGTCTAGAGTGGGTACGTACTCAGGTAGACGTGGAAGAGGAGCAGGTGCCCGAGCAGCACAAAGCTGGCGACGGCTAGCAGCAGTACCACCACCACGATGAAAAGGACCAGGGGGATCGTCACAGGCACAGGCCACAGTGGGAGGAACAGCAGCCATATGTTCTCAGAGCTGACCTCTGTGAAGACAAAGAGACATGTCCATCTAGCACCTACCCAAACTGCAGCACCTGTAGTCAGGTAAGTAGAGCGACAGAGGTTGCTAGGGCGAGTGAGGACAGCCAGCCAACGAATTCACTGTTGCCCTGTAGTTGCCCTGCTCTACTGTGGGTCCCATGGGCCCACTGGCCAGTCCCTCTCCTGCCCTTCCCCGAAGCCTTGACTTTTTATTTCAGATCAATCACCTCACAGACATCAATGAAAACTGAGCCCTCTTGGTGCATTTCTTGAGCACTGTCCACCATGGCCCTCAAAATGAAGACCACAGGGGTTTCCTAGGCTGTGTGACAGAACAGTAGAGGACTAGACTCTAAACCCAAGCATCTTGATCCATATCACATTCCAGAAAGTGCTTAGCTCTTTCTAGAACGGACTCCTAGGTGTGCTATCTGAAAAGGGAATACTACATGCTGCCTTGTGGGCTGGGCCATGGGTTGCCAACTCAAAATGTGATGGCGTAAACTCCAGCCCATGAGATTCTGAACTCAGGCCCTGGACTCTGTAGGGTCCTGGAATGGCAAGCCAGGAAGGGACCTCCACCCACACTCAAAACCACCAGTCTTCTCCAAGGAGAGATGTGATCCACTTCCCTGCACCACATCTGATGCCGTGGTCAACAGCCCCAGCCAGGTCACCACCACTCTGAATCTCCCTCTTTCCTTCCTTGTCCTTTTCTCTGCTTGCTCAGCATGGCGAGTCTTTAGGAAAGGACACGTTACTAATGAAGAGGCCATAGTGGTGGCTTCCAGAGAGTGCTCAGGAGCACCAAGAAGTTCTAAATGGTCACAGGGGATGCAGCAGGGAGGTGCTTCCATGTGGAACTCATAGAGCCCTTTATTAAAAGAACATCCTGCCATGTTGGCTCCAGGGATGCCCTGAGATAAGCAGCATACAGGTCCTAACATCTCTTGTTGCAGGACTTGGGCAAATGCCTGTGATGCTTAGAGCAGAGATGGGTGGCTTCCCCCGGCCCATAGGATAACCAGCGAAGGAACATCCCACTGCAGTCACCTGGGTCAGTATCTTGGGGCTGTTGTGAAAAATGGCCCTAAGCTGGTGGCTTACACAGTACAGTAATTCTCTCATATCTATAAACCACAAGCCTAAAATCAGATTATCCTCTCTCTGAGGCTCCAGGAGACAACCCTTCCATCTTCTCCTGCTCTGAGTGCCACAGGCCCTCTCGGGCTTGTGGTCACATGGCCCAGCCTCCGCCTCCTACCTCCATAAGTCCTTTGCAAGTCAGCATTTCCTCTTGTTTCTCCTGAGGACATTGGCATTGGATTTAGGCACAAGAGGGTCCTAGGACAGGTTCCTCACCTCAGAATTCCTAATCATATCTACAAAGATCCTTTTTCCAAATAATGTGCTACCTCAGGTCTGGGTCAGGACTCAGACACTTTGGAGGCCATGTTCAGCCCACCCCCTTTCTCTCTTATTTCAGACATTTGTGCCATGGACTTGTGCTTCTGGACCTATTTATTCATATAATCTCTGAGCTTCCCCTCAGAGTCTGTGGCTCAACGTAATAGCTCCACCTTCTGCTGTTCATCTCTACAAGTAGTTGTGTCCTACAAGATAAGCTCCTGCCTTCTCCACCCAGCACTGCTAAAGGGTCCACTGTTTAGGGGCTCAAGACTGACTGAAAGGACAGAAGGGTCAGAGTATACCTCACTCTAATCCCTGGATATTAGGTCTCAGAGGAGATCAGGTCAACTGGAGAGTGAGGGAACATGGAGGGTGAGGCTGGGAAGCCTAACCCTTGGCACATGGGAACCAGGTAGAAGCAGTCCCTAAGCGTCAGAAGGGTACCTTTATACCGGGGGTCTGTGCGAAGCTCATTGGGGTTGACAAAGTACTGGATGAAGATGTACAACAAGATAACCATCACGCCAAGCAGGACAACTACAGCTGAGGCCACAGAGCAGAAGAAGAACCTGCGTGAGAGGAGTGAGATCCTGCTCAGAGAGAGAGGTCAGGACAGACTAACACCTAGCCAAGCATATGAGGTCAACACACAGGTCTGGTGTGGGCAACCTCATGGAAGCACAGAACCCGAACTCTTCCATGGGTGCCTTCTCTACTCTTCCCTCTTGTGTTCTTTCTACTGTCTTTCACATACCCTAGGCAGATGCTGGCTCCTGATTGTATTGATCGTGCTCCACATTCCCTACAGCCTTCTGCCTGAGCCCTCATATCCTTCCATCCTGCAGTCTGGACAAAAATATCATTCCCATCTGATGGGAAAAGTTAATCCCCAAGATGGCAGACTATCACCTAGGCAGACAGAACCTCTTCCACCAAGCACGCTCTAATCATGGCCATTCAGGAATCACAGCCTTTCTTCTTTTTCCTCCTCCTCCTCCTCCTCCTCCTCCTCCTCCTCCTCTTCCTCCCTCCCCCCCACTCTTCTTCCTTCGCTACCTTCCCATGTACTGGACTGACCTCCCGCAGCCTTTATTGCACCCCACTCTGAACGACCCATTTGGCTTCCTGTTTATTAGGACTATGAGACATGGGACTCTCTTTCAGGGCTTCTGTTCAACCCTGGTGCCAAATGCTATTGCAGGGCTAGAGAGATGATTCAGTGGTTAAGAGCACTGACTGCACCGGGCGGTGGTGGTGCACGCCTTTAATCCCAGCACTCGGGAGGCAGAGGCAGGCGGATCTCTGTGAGTTCCAGGAAAGGCACAAAACTACACAGAGAAACCCTGTCTCAAAAAACAAACAAACAAAAAACGAGCACTAACTGCTCTTCCAGAGGACCAGGGTTCATTTCCCAGCACCCACATGGTTCCTGTCTGTAACTCTAGTTCCAGGGGGATATGATGCCCTCTTTTGGCCTCCAAGGCCAAGAGGAGCCCAGACACACATGCAAGCAAAAACATCCATATACGTGGAATAAAAATAAATTTTAAAATGTTTTTTAATGCCATTGCCCCCTCTCATGCTTTCTTGGACCCTGGAGAATGAGGGGACAGAAAGTGAAGATGTTAAGGCTCAGGGCTATCTAGTGAGAATGGGTGGTACCTATCACCCTCTGCTCTTCCCCAACCCCAATTTCACCACACAGAGGCTATCTCTCAACTCCATGCTCATTAAGTGTGCCTTTTTTCTGTCCTCTCCCCTGACTCATGGGCAGGCCACACCCTTACCTATTCTAATTTGCCTTCCCAGAAGTGCTTGGTTAGTTGAAGAACCTCCTGATTCTCTGTAAGTCAGTGTGAGACACTCAAAGGGACTGTGGTCAAGGGTCTCCTGGCTAACCCAATCACTGCCAGAACCATGGTGACACACCACTAACAGACCACTTTGGAATGCCTAGTAACAGTGGCTGCATTTTTTTCAAGCTCAAAAGCTCAATCAGGAAGGAGCAAAACCTAAATCTGTGGCCCCAGGCACTTCACTGGATGGATGGCAGAGACCCCACAGCCCAATGTACTGTCAGGGCAGAGCAAGGAAAGCATGGGGTTGGGGATAAGGGGCTACTATACCCTGTTCATCTTCAGGACTCCCAAGGTTGATGAACAGCCTAGGCCAGTGGTTCTCAACCTGTGGGTAGAGACCCCTTTGGCAAACCTTTATCTCAAAAAATATTTACATAATGATTCATAACAGTAACAAAATCACAGTTATGAAGTAGCAATGAAAATAGTTTTATGGTTGGGGGTCACCACACATGAAGAACTGTAATAGGGAGTTGCAGCAATAGGAAGTTTGGGCACTACTGTCCTACACCTTGACCTGGTGCCCAATGGCTCTTTGGATTCTGCACTCATGACCAGGGCAATGCTTGAGGGTGGCCTAGATGCTCATATCTGTGCTCAAGAGTCTAGCCACTGTTCTTGGGTTGGTGGCCATGGCATTGAGAAGGTAGATAGGCCTGAAGCAGGAAGTTTAGAAGGCTCAGCCAGGCTGTGACCAACTGTCAATAATGAGTTCTCTAATGATGGACTTTGTGAGTGTGAGCTTGCTCCACATGTTCAGGAACAACCCCACCAACACATCAGAACCAGTAGCACATGGGCACTAAGCTCTGCCATAGCAAGACATGGCCCAAAGGTCACCCTTTTCCTGTGCTGTTCCCAGCCTTGACAGCCCCCTCCACTCTGTCACCTGCCACCTATTCCTATGAATCCCACGCCACAGATTCCTCCCTCAGGTCACAGCCTTGACCCTGAGAGTGCCTCACCGGTAGTTTCTGCTGCCCACGCAGTTGTTCAGCCATTTGCAGTGGTGGTCAAAGCCAGAGACACATTTGTTGCAGGAGCTGCAATGTTTGGCTTTCTTGCTCCTGGGAGAGAAATTGGGAGAAACAGCCTGCTGGCCCCAAATGCACCAAGGGAACTGAATGTTTACCATGAAATGGAGGGTGGGGCCTCCATCTGAAGGCAATAGGGCACTGGAAGTCTGTAGGAAAGACAAAGCCATCTTGGGATAGAGATGAGCCTGAGCCCATGGGCATTGTTTTTGTAAGGCAGACTATGGACTTCCCTGTAGGTAGGCTTGTTTGCTAGATGGGAGCCTAAGAATCTAGGAGTTGAAGGCTGGTATCTCATTCAGTACCTACAGTGCCTTCCTGTAGCCAAGTCATTGTGCTGCCCTCCTCAGGTCCTGATATCCACCAGGTATCAGCTGAAATTGCCCTCCCTCCTTCCCAGTTGGGGATGTGAGGTTTATCAGAAAAAACACGTGGAATTGGCACACTTGCCCACCGACCACTACTACAAAGAAGAGCCTGTGTGTACAAGAGGACCTGAGAATGGCACCCTGGGTCTCCCATGCAGTCTTCATCCCCAGGGAGAGGGGTTTGGGAACCAGAAGGCAGAGCTGTCAGTCTATAGGGTAGGGCAGTATACTGTGGCCTCCTGGAAGGCTGTGAACACATGACAGAGCCCTCCATGGAGTGCCACAAAGGGCCAGTGCCCAATAACAGCAGGATCAGCTGGTCGACTGTGGGGCTATGGGTCAGCAGTACTCTACACCCAAACTCCTAAAAGCATCCCTGCCCCACTGCTCAGCAGATACCCCACTCACACAGTAACCTCACACAGGTGGCAGTACTGGTTCTGGATCACATGTGCGTGTTTGGACCGGTCGAAAGTCGGCACAGGCTCCGAGTAGTCCTTTTTGAGTCGGACACTGCTGTCAGCTGGATCGATGGTAGTTGCAATCAAGTGCACGATGAGGTGGAACACGGACAACACACCCATCACCTGGGCTGTTAAGGAACACACAGCCCTGGGCCTGGCTAACATGATGTAAGGTGTCTCCCGGGGGACAGATAGTGTCAGGGACTAAGGAAGGACCCTGGAACTCCTAATCATTGCTGTCTGCAGCACCCAAGAGCAGATCCCATAGAGACATTCACTTCAGAAACCTAGCCAAGCCAGCCAACTACTGGCCTCAGTGTGCACAAGCCTTGAAATGCCTTATGTGACCAGGTACAAGGAAGAGCTATGGAAAATGGCAGTTTATACCTTGGAATGATAGCTTCAGAGGCTCAAAATGTTTTACCTGGTGGTGGGTGTTTCAGAGGTGGGAAAGGGCTAGGCTATAAGTGAGACCAGTCTTTGCCAGCCCATGCAGGATATGTGGATCACATTGGCAATAGAGTTACTGTGAGCCACAACACAGGAGAATGCTATGTTCACCAGAAATATGAAGGCTAGGCAGCAGTCGGAGGGTAACCCCCAGCCTCAACCTGAGTTAGAACTTCTGGGGCCACCAGACTCTCAGGCACCTTTGGGTTTTGTCCATCTAAGCCTACATGACCATGAGAAGAAGGTTTTTGTCCCCTCCATTCTTCCTCCTGTCCCTAGGATAATATATAAAAGGAGATACTGATCATAAGGGCTCTCCTCTCTTGCCTTGCCTTCTGGGCCTGGTGTGCCATCATTTATAGCATCTCTCGAGGGAGCCAACAGGGTCCCATGCATCACAGCCTAAGCTTATGCAGTGGTCAGGCTACCTTGTGTCCAGGCAAGACAAAGGCCATAGGCATAGGCATAGACATGGACATAGACATAGACATAGACATAGATATAGACATAAGGTTGTAGGCATAGGGGAGCCCTAATGAGGGTTCCAAAATAATCAGTGATGTAGGTACAAGCCTGTAAGAGGCCCAGATACTGACACATACCCTGGTGCAGATCCTGTCTTGCTCACCTCATCTTCCAGCATGAGCTGGCTATTGCTCTGAATTCTGGGTATGGGCACAGGACTGAGAAGCAGGTTTAGAGCACAGAGAAGTGACTGTGAGGAAGACAGGCAGCTATATTCCAGGAGGACCAGAGTAGGAGCTGGTGCGGAGCTGTGAGAGTGTGTGGTAGAAGTGGCTAGGCAGTACGTCTGGCAATCTGAGTTCCAATGGACTCATATGCCATGCCAGGGAGGCGTGACAGACACCCAAAGCCCGTCCTATGGCTACTCGGACCTCATAGTGTTGAGGACAGTACCACCTGGTCTATTGCAGACCAGACTGTAGCTATCGTATAGGCCAGTGGGACATGGCACAGAGTCACTCACAGCTGTTGATACTACTATGACCATGAGCATGGTCCAACAGCTGCTCCCACCCTTTGAGGCTGAGTTGAGGGCTGATGTGCTGCCCTCATGATGATGGGGTAGAGGGGAGCACGTTCAGAGTCTGGGACATTGATGAATGAGGTCCAAGGACACAGGAAGTCTGACACTGCTTGGGTGCTAACTCTTTCCCTGTAACACTAGAGTAGACCTGTTCTAAAGGAAACCAGTAGGCAGTAGGAAGCCCAAGAGAACTTTTGAGGAACAAATGAGGTGAGGCTGAGAGGAAAACTGCCCAGGCCCTCTGTGACCACACCTTGTGATACCCTCACATATTCTCTGAACCACCAGTATCCATTCTTGGCTCACACATGTAAGTCCCACTCTTGGAGACTCCTGGGACACAGGCCGATCATAAGGAGGCTATGGTTGCAAAGTAGTTCTCAGGGTGCAACTGAGCCAGGTTCCCTTGAGCGTGGACCTGCCACACAGACACTAAAGGTCTGCCAGTACCAGGAGGCCATCCTAAAAGCACCAATATGGCACACAAAGACTCTGGTCCCACGTGGACTCAGACCTCAAACATAACCGTCCCTTGTCCCTCTAGGAATGGAATTCTCCTGTGAAAGACAGTTACAGCACATCTTTTTAATCACATTTTCCTGTGCAAAGCTTGTTCAGCAACACTTTGCCAGTAAATTTTGAACCATTCAAGGATAACCCTGTCACTCAAAAGAATCTTGCTGGTGACCTTACTATACTATATTTTGTCCCAAATGACCTGGCTGGCCATTCCCTACCACACACCAAGGTGACAATCCCAAGAGGCAGCCCAGAAAAAAATCTCCAGGATCTGCCCTGCCCTCTCATAAGCCTGTCTCAGTGGATAGCTAATGTGAAAGAAGCAGGGTGAGGCATCCTCCATGGAGGCCTCCCTCCAACTCCCTCTGGAAGTTTCCATGTGGGAGCCTATGAGAACCACAGCTGGCTGGAACATTCCCTAGCAACAATCTGTGTTTAGTAAACAAACAAGGGAAGGGCGCCAGCTCAGGACACCACCCTCCTCAGTCTCCTCGAACTAGTGACCTCTCCCTTGTCCTGTTTCCGCAGGAAGAGGGGAGGCCCAGGAGAAGCCAACATTCTGGTACTGTCTGGGCTCATGATTCCTCCAGGGCAAATTCAGTGGCTGATCTACAACAGCAGCCTAAGACACCCTGCTTGATGTCCCCTCTTCTAATTCACATTGTTCCAAACCCAGGACTCTAAAAGAGACTTCTATGTTAAATTTTGATACTGCACAGTGGGCCCTGTTGTCTAAACTGTGTATTTATTCCCTTGTCAGCAAGGTGGGATTCCCACTGGTGAAAGGACCCTCATGGGCCACCAGAATGGTGGGCCTTTTCTCTTCTGTACCACGAGAGGGATCTTCAGGCTTTTCTTTGTCTCTAGCTCCCTCAGGGCCCCTCCACAGAAAGCCCTTGCTCTTCTAACCCAGACCCTCACTTCCCAGCCCCTCATGGTGCCTAGCACGTGCCAAGTGATGCTGGTGCCCTCTAGTGGTTATTAACTAGCACTTAGTGCTGCTGGTTTGAACGTAATGCCAGTGTAGCCAGGCTGGGGACAGGTTAGTGAAAGGATTCCAGAGATAATAGCCTGACCTGAAAAGCCAGGAAAGCTGCTGGAGCTGCACATCTCTGGACATTGACTGGGAGAAAATGGAGGTCAGGCATTTGGGTGTGCTGGAGGAATGGGGCAGATAGCAAGACAAGCTCAGGCCCACTGCAGTAAACACAGAACCACCGGACAAGATGCAGGCCCAAATAGGGCCAAGTTAGGAATAAAAGTAAGAAGTAAAACAGTGATTATGAGGCAGTACATATCTCCTAAACATATCCATGTCCTGACACCAAAATTGGCAGACCTTACTTGCAAAATAGGGTCATCACAAACCAGGTAAATTAGGCCAATGGGAACAATCTGATCCACTATGATCACAGACCTTATAAAAATGGGAACTGTAGACTGACAAAATGGTTCAGTAGCTGAAAGAGCTTTCTGTGTAAGCATTACAACCTGGATCCTGCGGTAGAGGGAGAGAACCACCTGCTGAAAATTGTCCTCTGAACTCCACACATGTGCTACAGTGCAGCCACACACACACACACACACACAAAACAACAACAACAACTACTACTACTACTACTACTACTACTTCTTCTTCTACTACTAAATAACATCTTAATGGGAAACACAACAGACTGAATTACCAGGACAGAAGATGGATAAACACAGGGAGAAGAATGCATCCCCAGGCCAAGGACCAGGTGACGTAGTACTCTCCAGTGCCTTTCAGGAGACTGTGGCCTCGGTCACTTTCATCTTAGATTGCTACCCCAGAACTAAGAGAGAAACATCATGTCTTACCTAAGACACCTTGATTAGCTCTGTTAAGACAGCCATAGGTCTCACACACATTATTCCACAGAACTGATGGAGAGATACAAGACAAAGGAAACAATATGGAAGGTGGGGAGTAAGAAGGAAAGCCCTCCCTTACAGGGCATAGGTGGGCTAGTTCAGTGCCATATCTAGAGACTTAGAGCTGGCTGTAGCTATGTCCCCACAGGTGCTACACCCTAATGACAGTGTGTTGTGCCAACACTTGTCAACCTGACAGGCCACAGGTTACCTGACATCTCAGAAATACTCAGCCAAGATCAGCCTGGCAGCTGCCATGCTCCACTAAAGAGACAGACAGGCTCTATCCTCATGTTTAAGACTCAGAGCTGTCTAGATTCTGGGCTTTGAAAACTCTTATAAAAGTACATTTGGGAGGGGCTGGAGACAGTGGTTAAGAGCACTGGCTGCTCTTCCAGAGGACCTGGGTTCAATTCCCAGCATGCACCTGGCAGCTCACAACTGTCTGTAGCTCCAGTTCCAGGGGACCTGACACCCATGGCAATACAACAATGCACATAAAATAAAGTTAAATTAAAAATAGTTTTTTTAAAAAAGTTCTCTTGGGAGACATTAAAAATTGCTGGATTGTTGCTTGTTCTCCACCCATGCTGAGGACATCTAGTGAGGTGGTATTGTGTTCCCCGAAATATTGTGCACCCTAATAAACTTATCTGGGGTCAGAGACAAAACAGCCACTATTAAACATAGAGGATAGGCAGTGGTAGCACACACCTTTAATCCTAGCATTCCAGAGGCAGAAATCCATGTGTTCAAGGATACAGCCAAGCATGGTTACTCACTCATGCCTTTAATCCCAGGGAGTGAGGCAGAAAGCAGAAAGATATATAAGACATGAGGACCAGAAACTAGGGACATTTGGCTGGTTAAGCTTTCAGGCTTTTGAGCAGCAGTTCAGCTGAGAGCCATTTGGATATGAGGACACAGAGGCTTCCAGTCTGAGGAAACAAGATCAGCTGAGAAGTTGGCCAGGTGAGGTTAGCTGTGGCTTGTTCTGTCTCTCTGATCTTCCAGTATTCACCCCAATAACTGGCCTCAGGTTTGATTTTATTAATAAGACCTTCTAAGATTCCTGCTACAATCTAGTGAGGCTGCTCTGTCTGGTGTTACATGGACAGAAGCTGGGGCTTGAGCTATGGGACTGATGACTTCAGTATCATCTCTTATGCCTCATCATGGTCGGGGCCCAGGAGGCCCACAGGCTACACTGAGGAGCACACAGAACCACTAGCTCTGCTTTTCAACTCTGCAGACCTGGGGCATTAGAGGGCTCTTGGTAAGAGGGGACTACCCAAGACAGAGGCTATTGGAGGGCAGAGGGTCTGGGTTTCAGGACACAGTGGAGGCTCAGTAGGCCAGCAATAAGGTCTGGAGATTCTGGAGGACCAAGGAGGGTACAGCAGGGTTTGTGGGATGCATACTAGGTATAGTGAGATGGGTCACCACTGAGAGTTGGCACTTGTCACCCTGATGAGAAGAAGGGAACAGGCTGGTGGAGTGCTGTGTGTTTGAAGAGCATGACTCAGGCAACTACAGCTTCCTGTCCCCTCCCTCATGGACACTTGAACTTCTACATGGTTTAGTGCTGCATGGCTCAAATGCTCACTCTATCCTGGTGACTGGATAGAACCTGGGCTTTGGAAGAGCATGTTGCTGCCTATTTGGATCCTGAGCATGGGGCAGACAGGGATCTGAAGCTATTCACTGTACCTGTAGTTGATACCTACAGGCCATCCTCATCCTATCTCCTCAAACAGGACCCGATGTTGCAAGATGGATTGAGTAAATGTGTGTCCAGGATTCACATGTCTGGGATGTATGTGCCCAGGATGTGAACATATTCAAGGTGCATGTGCTCGGGGTGGGGGTGGGGTTCTGCCAAGGATGCGAGTGTGTTTGGAATGTACATATGCCCAGGGTATGTGTATCTGGAATATGTGTGTATGTGCTTGGCATATGTGTCCCCAGGATGCATGATACAGGGTAGAGGAAGTCTTCCCAGGAAGCATGTGTGCCCGAGATATATGTGCACAGGATGCTTACATTTGAGAAGTGTGTGTGTGTGTTTGCATGTATGCGCAGGCATACATGTCCCTAGGATGCATGTATGCCTGTGATATATGTACTGAGATATACATATGCTCAAGGTGAATGTACCTGAGATGTAAGTATATATGCTCATGATGTGTGTTCCAGGATGTGTGTTCCCAGGGGTGTGTGTTGCCAGGATGTGTGTGTGTGTGCTCACAGTGTGCCTGCCAAGGGCATCATTAGTTTCTCCCTAAAAATAAGTCTCCAACCACTAGCAAAGACTGCATGGTCAACTAGCGTTGGCCTGTTCCAGGAGTACAGGAAATGGGACCTATCTTAGCTATGATTTTTATTGCTGTGATAAAAACATCATGACCAAAAGTAACTTGGGGAAGAAAGGGTTTATTTCATTGTATACTTCCAGGTAACAGTCCATCACTGAGGGAAGTCAGGCAGGAACCTGAGCAGGACAGGAACCTGGAAGCAAGAACTTAAGCAGAAGCCACGAAAGAACACTGCTTATTGTCTTCCTTGCTATGGCTTGCTCGCCCTGTTGTCTTATGCTATCCAGGACCACCTGGCCCAGGGAAGGCACTGCCCACTGTGAGCTGGGCTCTCCCACGTCAATTATCAATCAAGAAAAGGACCCACAGACTTGCCTATGGGCCAATACTATAGAGGCATTTTTTCAACCAAGCTTCCCTCTTCTGAAAGGACTAGCTTGTGTTAAACTGAAATAAAAACTAGACAGCATAGGGTCATACTTTTGAGGAAAGTGTAGTTGCATAAGGCATTTACAAGGCCCAGAGATTGAACTCTAAGTCTCTGGTGAGGCAGCCAATGACCTGTATTTCCACTTAAGAGTGATAGTAAAATACCATCACAGTAATCTTGAAGTTAGTTGAAATAAGGAATAATAAAAGTAAAAGCTGAAAAATTAAAAATAGAAAGAGGCCAACAGTAGAGAAAAGTAATAAATTGTAAAGGTGATTCTCTATAAGAAAGTCAGGGTAGTGGTGCTCACCTGCGATCCCAGATTTGAGAGGCTGAGGCAGGAAGGGAGGGGGTTCATGGGGAGCGTGGGCTGCACGGAAATCCAATGTCAGGTAAGAAGAGGGGGAAGGATGGAGGGAGGAAGGAAAAGAGGAAGAAAAGAGGAAGGAAGGCAGGCAGGAAGGAAGGAAGGAAGGAAGGAAGGAAGGAAGGAAGGAAGGAAGGAAGGAAGACGGGAAGTCAAAGAAGATACGTTACTACATGTCCTGAAGCCAGATGTAGTGGTGAAGCACATATCTAACCCTTGAGAGGCTGAGTCTGGAGCATCATAAGTTCATAGCCAGACTGGGTTATACAGAAAAACCTATCCAAAAATACATTTGTATACTTCAGAGATGAAATGAAAAGCATAGGCAATATTGTGAATAACTTTATCTAAGAAATTTGACATTTTAGAAGAAATATTTAAATTTCATGAAAAACATAACTTACTAAAATGAACATAAGATGAAACAGAAAACTTTAATAACTTTTTACCTGTTACACTGAATTCATTATCAAGAGCCTTCCCACAGATAAAGCTCTACCACTGAGAAGAAAAGAATCAGCCATAGCTAACCTGGGAGATATTCTGCCCCAGTTTCTTCAACCAAAGGCCTAGAGGTGCTACACCGTGGGAAGTTTCAGGGTGCTGCAGCTACAACCTGTGGAACAGTGAGTGCTCTGGGCTCAATCCCCAGGACTCACTATAAAATAATAAAGAAAATAGGGGTGCTGGCAATAAGGACACTGGGAAACGAGTGACAGAGTTTGCTGCATGCTTTTCCTGGAAGATGACAGCAAGGTGGTTATGAGCATAAAAGCCAGGCTCTGATATCAACCACAACATTTACAGGTGGTAGTTTATGACAGCTGAGGTTTTAAAAGAAGATCCTCTGGACATGCATATGAAAAATGGAAAACTAGCCAGGCCTGACTGCTGAAGTGGGTAACTGAGAGATACTACCATACCCAGTCTCAGCAAAGCAGCCCCCAAGAAATCATAGTATCTGGTCTGGCTCTTGTAACAGTTACTTAATCCTGTGTATTGTACTCCCTCCTTCCTAACCACTACTCACATCTGCCTGCTTCTCCTGACTCCAGGGCCTGCAGAATGTCAGTCAAAGCAAAGTGCCCCTTAGAGCCTACAGCCAGATTATGTTCTCACCAAGATGGTCATCCAGGGCTCACCTATGGCTTGTGGATGTAATTTTCTGAGCACAGACCCACTTTGCAGCAGATTGGCACTGGCTCTAATGTGGATCCTTGCATAAGGACCTGGTTTCTCTGATGAGATGCTAAGTGTGATGCTAGATCCCAGATGGCCACCCTGATATACACCATACCACAAAGAAGTCAGTATATGGACATAGGTCTTCCCACTTCCCTGTGGAACCATCTCTAAAGGCCTTTCCATGCCTTAGGGCTAGACTCTGTAGGGCTATACAAACACATTGGCAGGATGTGGGTTGGAGGCAGCCAAGCATATGCTTCTAAAGTCCTTTCTTATTGATCTAGCTACTCTGTGAGTCAACAGAGAGGGGCCTCTCTGTGCGCTGTAAGAAAGATAATATGACTGGAGTCTGTAGCTGCTTCCCTTTCCTTGGGTCACCACTTCCAGGACCCCTACTGTCACCTTGTATCTAGCAGATTCTACATTCACAGTAGCAAAAGCCCCTTCTATCAGGAATGTGGAGTCACAGGACTGACTTCAGGGTCACAGAAACAAGTGGTCTAGGCAGAGACAGAGGCCATTGCATAGGCATGATGGGGTTCTTGAAGACATTCAGAAGCCCCTCCACCTCCAATGGCAGGCAGCCCAGGACCCCAACCCACTAGCACAAAGGATACAACATAGGCAGCATATTTCCAGCTAGTTGGTAGAAAGGGTATGAAGATCCCAAAGGTGACAATGGACATGGCCAGATAGGTGGTCCAGGTTATTGCCTGGAAGGAGTGGAGGGGTGGTGACCAGCCATTCACCCTGGACAAAGGGCGTGGTAGTATCTTCTTCACATTGTTGGCCTGGGTTTCTGGGAGGACCTGGTTCCGGTTCATGCCACAGACGTTCATCTGAGAGACAGAAATGGCACAAAGCTGTCTGTCCCTGTGCATAGAATGAGTGGCCTGCAATACCACTTGCCATTGTCAGGGGGGTCACCAGGACCTGGACCAAAAGCTGGTATCTGTATGGCAGGTTGGTATGGCTGACTAGGCTTGGAAGGAGATCCCTGTCATGACAGGTTTGCAGCACTCCCACCCGCCAAATAGTGGGCACAAGGCTAGGTATGTCCATTCCACCTCTGTGGGCACAGTTATCCATGAATAGACCCCTGGTTGGGTCAGATAGGCTAGAGCACCACCTCTCTCTTTGACACAATTCTGTCCTAAATGTTCAAGTGACAAATATCAGAAAATACATAAAGAAAACAACACTGAGGCCATCCTATATAAGAACTCAAATTCATCCATTTCCCTAGGACCTTACTGCCCAGTATACTCCCTCCTAGAAAGGTGCTGCTATGAAGGGACAACGTTAGAAAGGGGGCTAGGACAAGGGGAAAAGCACAGTAGACTGATCTTACAGGAAAGGGCCCAGGCAGTGAGCCAACAAGGTGAGTCCTCATCTTCCTAACAGGCCCGAAGTTCAACTTTGATATTGTTGCTGTGTGAGAACATTCTTGAACCATATGTACCACACAAAGCTACACACCACACATAGAACATACAGTTCAACACACACAGGACACTACTCCCCACATCAAACATGTGCATCACACAGCTCTTAGGCCATCTGGACTCCTCCTCTTGCTACCTGGCATGCCCATACTGTCTCCTCTGCCAGGCATCTGTCCATATTCTGCCTGTGATACTTGCCAATACCCCAGCTTGCCTCCCTCAGAGTGGCACCCCACCATCTGAACTGGAGTCCCTTCATTCACTCATTTCATAAGAGTGTGATTGATCCTCTCAAAATTTGAAGACTAAGGATGTCTGTGACCCTCATTGAGGAATATTATTTTAAGGTGTGTTACTTCTGTTTATGTTGCATTTGTTTAACTCTGTGAATACTGTGCCTGTCTAAAACATCTGATGGTCTAATAAAGAACTGAATGGCCAACAGCAAGGCAGGAGAAAGGATAGGCAGGGCTGGCAGGCAGAGAGAATAGATAGAAGGAGAAATCTGGGGGGGAAAAAGAAGTAGTTAGAGAAGGAGGAGGACTTCAGGGGCCAGTCACCCAGCTACACAGCAGCCGTGGAGTGAGAGTGAAAGTAAGATTACAGAAGAGGACGGGGAAAGCCCAGCGGCAAAAGGTAGAAGGGATAATTTAAGAAAAGCTGGCTAGAAACAAGCCAAAGCTAAGGCCGGGCACTTATAACCATGAAAAGGCTTCTGTGTGTGATTTATTTGGGAGCTGGGTGGCGGGCCCCTTAAAAGGGCAAAAACAGCCGGGCGGTGGTGGCGCATGCCTTTAATCCCAGCACTCGGGAGGCAGAGGCAGGCGGATCTCTGTGAGTTCGAGGCCAGCCTGGTCTCCCAAGTGAGTTCCAGGAAAGGCGCAAAGCTACACAGAGAAACCCTGTCTCGAAAAACCAAAAAAAAAAAAAAAAAACCAAAAAAAAAAAAAAAAAAAGGCAAAAACAAACACCAGCAGAGTCTGGCGAGCTGTGACTTCAGATTCAAGAACCAATGGTGCTGGGAGCTCCTAGCATGTGTGACCGTTTTGGCTCAGGTCTCTTGCTTCTATACCCCCCCCCCTTTCATAGGTTTCAGTGTGGGACTCTGCCATGGCTAACACAGCTACAGCCAACATTTCCAGAGCTTCCTGCATGTGTTACTCACAGTCATGAATTCTGTACTTATATCCGGCCTTAGGTGCCTCCCATAATTCTCTTTGAACTGTCCAACACTACTGTTATCCACTCATCCTGCTCATGATTTCCCATCAGTACCCTCATTTCTCCGGAGGAGCCTTCCCAGTCTTGGACATCTCATTGTATGTCCCTGTAGAGAGGTTCATCAGACAGAAATCCTGCCAGCTCCAAGAAACCAAACAGGTCCCATGATAGCTGGGGGCTCTGATGGGCTGAATCTCTACCTGTGAGGCCCTGATCTGGAGAGCTACGAGGTGAAACCCCACTGCCCACGGCCATTGTCTACTCTGCCTTCTCACCTCTCTCATCATGTTGAGCAGCAAAGATCAGACACTTCTTGCTCAGTGCTGACACATTAAACAGTGGCGGGACCTTCCCACATACAAAGCAGATACGGAACACCTCACAAAGGAAGGTTCCACAGCTCATAAAGCCACAGCCCCTGCAACCAAGGAGACTACCTAATGCTGGCTGGGGGACAGAACAGAGGTGGGAGAAAAATGGTAGCATAGTAGATGGGACTCTGAAGACAGAGCCCAGCTACACCACCTACACCTGAATTGGCTTTACTTGGTCCTGATTTTTTACTAGAAAACTATTGTAATCTCTTAATGAAGGCCATCAGCTTGTGTGGGGGCCTCTCTGACATGCACTTCCAACTCCAACTTATTCACATTTGATCCCCATCATTTTCTGCTATAGAAGCTGAGGGGCACACGTTTCATGGAGAAACACAAAACTCTGAGCCTGACCACTTCTGCTTGCAGCCTACTCCTCTCTGATGGCCATAGGTCTGCATGGCCCAGTGATGCTGGGTGGTGAGTTGAAGCCCCATGCTCTCCTGAAAATTTCCAAACACTAAGTCTTTTCCCTCAGTGTCTCAAATTTTAGCTTAAGAAATGTCCAGTTCCTATTTGTGGACTCCTAAAATGATACGGATGCTCCCAGTGTGGGCTGACTGCTGATGTACCCGAGACTGAGACGGGATGGACAAAATACATCCCTTTCCATCCACAGCCGCCTCTAAGGTAGCATGCATCACATAGACCAGGGTCTACAGTCTAACCTGAAGCCACTGTCCAGAGTGTATGGGAAGCACATTATTAAGAGACTGTAATGTACTGAAGACACTGGGCAGAGTAGGTTAAGAACCAGTCTGGTATGGTGTGGCACCAACCGTAACTCTTGGGATTCAGAATCTCTGCTTTGGTCAGTCTGGGGCTGGGGGCTGCTGGATTCTCAAGGTTGACTGTAAGCCTCCCAGAATGCATCTCCCCTCACATTATTGTGTGGCTCTCAGGATCTCTCCATGTATTCACGACCTCTCTGCAGGGCTGGAAATTAGTCTTGGTAAAACTTCCTCATTTTTAATGAAAACTGAAGACTCCTGCTGAGCCCAAAGTCTGACCAGTATTCACTTGGCCCTCATGTTAGAACAAAAGGTAGTACCAATGTTGCTTTACTCTTCTCCTTTTGAAGATTTGGAGAAATGTACCCTGTGTACATACACCTGATTGCATATCTTCACCTGTACATCCCACCTCTACATAGCCCATTTGCACACCTCTCACCAGCACACTCCCACATCTGTACATATACTTCACATTCATGCAGCCTCATCTGCACACACAGTAGTACATACCTTAACCTGTGTAATGCTCACCCAGAAACATGCCAGTACTTATCCCTACCTGCATGTACACATACATATACATACCTTCACCTGCACACATCTTCATCTGTATAATCCTCATCTGCACACACACCTTCCATTTGACTTGAGATTTCATGAATATATATGAAGCAAATATATATATGTGTATATAATTCCAATCTAAAACAGATGCAAAGTGGGTTTCAACTGTCTTACTATCTTACATCTTGATCTCACCTTTCCTTTCCTGAGATGTTGATGGTTTCCCAGGAGTGAGAAGCAGGTACAGGGCAAGCCTATGGTTGACATCCAGTCAGTGAGGGTGAAGATTCACCCTGTACCCTACCTAGTCAGCTGTTATGAATTTCTGGTTTGGCCAGAAATGTCTGGCTTCCAGGGCCTCCCCTGTACCCAGTATTGAACAGTGGCCAAGTGAGAGGCAAATACAAGATCCTACTACTGTGAAATACCCAGAACTGGCAAATCCAGAGAATGAGCTGGTGACCTCAGTGAGCATGGAGTTCCTTTATAGGGTGATGGAAATGTCCTGAAACTTAATGGGGGTAGTGGCTGCATAATAACATAAATGTACCAAATGAGTTATATAAATGGTAAATGGTTTGGATTTATGGTGTTAATGTCACCAAATTAAAGATAAAAGGTCTTTCAACAGTGAAGGCACTGGGTTTTCTTCCTTTCCTCTGAAAAGATGGCTAAATGTCCAACTGTCAAAAACAGTCTGTGTGCCCATGGCTCTACTTACACCTCAGGCTTGAGACCCGGGAAACAACAGCATCTCCCAAGGCTCATGTATAGTCCTCCTACTGTGGGACCACAGAACATGGACCTCCAGAGTGCAGCCCAAATAAATGCCCTTTGCTAGCCCAGGCTCCCATTCTAGCTCATTACACTGAGGCCACACTGGTCATGTGTAGAAGACCTAGGGCAGTGTACCAGTGAGAAATGCCCTGAAGAAAATCTCTGTTCCTAGGAGGTTGCCACTTGGTCATGCTGCAGAATCGCCTAGGCTTGGGAGCCTCCTGGAGACTGGAGCAGCCCAGTGCATCACATGATGTTGCAGTCCCAGAATCAAACCCCCTAGTCTCCCTCCGTGGGAGCACTGGTCTAGAGCTGAGTTAGCCTAAACAGAAAGGTGGCAGTCTCAAGGCCAAGGGACATTGACATTGGTCCCAGGAAGCAGGCAGTCTTTAACAAGTGCTGCTCCTGGCTCAGATCAGACTCAGCTGCAATCATTTAACTAATACTTTAATCCAGATGTGAGATGTTTTCTGTCTTTTCCCAATGACTGTGGCAAATCTCAAGGACTCCCATAGACCACGGTTGCTTCCAGCCCTGCTTGCCTATACCAGGAATGCCACCTACTATACCCTTCCAGACACAGCCCTTCTCCCCTCAAAACTTAACGACCATCTGCAGCTGGCCTGTGAAGGTGGGGTCTTCTTTGCTTTTTTTATTCCTGAAAAGAAGCAGGATGCCCAACTGGTCTACAGGATACAACAGGTGTCCCCACCATCACATCAGACAAGATGATGATAGAGTCACCACCTTAGGCATCTCTTTATTAGGACCCGTGTTCATGTATTTTGCAAATACAAACAGGTACTCAGCAAATACATCCAGTTTTGAAACATTTTATGGCTCTGAATACTTCATTCTAAAATGTGGGGTGGTTCATTATTTTTCATGGAGACAACTCCATCCTCAAGTGACCAAAGAGAAAATAAAAGCTACCCTCTGAAGGCCTGTTCTGCAAGCTCCCCTTAGAGAACTGCAAGACAGCTGTGCAGGACTCATGTAGAATGACTTTGTGCACATTATCATAAACAAGCTTGGTTTCTGGGGCTCAGAAGAGACCAACCCTTGTTATGTTCTATTGTCACTGCTCAGAACTTAAGGGACACCACTCTGTGCTGCTGGGCCTCTACTGTGGACATAACAGTACAGACAGGCCACCATCTTCCTCAGGCTGCTATATGCCAGAGAGGATGAGACAAAAGTTTCTGTTTTGTGACAAAAACTGTGTATCAAATAAAACTTAGGAAAAAAAAAAAATAAAACATCTAGGAAGCCCACAAGTTAGTTCTTGGCAGAAGCTGCAGGTTCTGGAGACTGAAGGAATTCATAAGGGTCATGGGTGACATCCGGCTGTTCCCCAACACTAAGGCGAGAAGGACTTCCTGTAGGTTTAAAAGAACACAGCATTTAAGCACACCAAACAGATCTGCAAAGCTTATAAAACCAACATCTGTGACTGATATCTACAAAGAGAAATGTCTTTCCTGGCACCAGACACAGGTACATTCGTATCCCAATCTGAATCAGGGATGCCTGCAACCTCCTCAGGCTTTACTTGGCTTGATACACAAGGTGATCAGAATAAAAAAAAATCTTAGTCTTTTTCCCGGCAGCTGCAACCAGGCTTCCTTTGAAAGGATCAGGATTCATTCTGTACGCAGAATACTTCAGGATGCAGGTGAGGTCAAAAGAGAACAGAGGGCAGTGGAGGCAAAGGAAAGGAGCCCCTAAAGGCTGAGCTCATTTGCTCTATCAGGCAGACTTGGTTATCTTTAGCTCAAGTTCCCACAAATATCAGGGACTAGAAGACCACAGAGAAGACAGACATTACTGAAGAAACGAGCATGCAAGAGGCAGTGTTTGATGCTGTGTTCACCAGACTGAACAGCAATGCGTTCACAGAGAGTTAAGATGTTGATTGAGCAGAGATCTCAGGATTGATATGCAGCTATAATGGCTTTGCTGAGTCCTAGGATGGGATGGGACCCATGTGGGAAGAAGAGGTTCTGCTGGATGTCAATGACTTGTATCAGCATGTAAATTTTGAAGTGCAAAAAGCAATCAAGAGGTGATGGGAAAAAGGAAAAGCAAACAAAGGAGTCTATCTAGTCACTCAAAGGCAAATAGGGTAAGATTTGTGTCAAGCCAGAATTCACAAGGAAAAAAAAAAACCAACAGAAAGTCAAACGCTATGTTAGTAAGCTGCCAGAAGGTTTTAAAGCCTAAGCAACAGTTCACGGAAGATAAAACTTCAAATGAAAAAATTAAGCTGTCCTAGGGATAGGCAATTATCCCCCAGAGGTTACGGTGTGTATTTCTCCCCTACAACAAAGTATACTTGGGGTGGGGGTTTCTTTGTGGTTTTTTAACCCAGATCTGGTCCTTTCAACAGTCAAGTATGGCCAATGGAAAGACAAGAGCTGTGGGGCTAGCTCAGAGCCTGTCATAGCTTGGGTATCTAGTTCCAGTGGCAGGCATGGCAGGCAAGGGTGCAGCCCTGATTTCCTTGGTCTTATGCCAGAATGAGCAACACAAGCTGGCCCAACCAAGACTATGTGGGGCCCATGACAGCAGCACTGCTCCAGGACAAGGGCTGACGGCTCATGGAAAACAACTGTCTGTGGAGGTCTAGATGGACAGGGTCTCCGTCCATGCTGCCCCCACACTGTTTTGGTGAAAACACAACGGATGAGGTTGTGTTGTGCTAATGTTTCCTTTTCAGTTGCTCTTTAGCCATCCAAGATCAACTGGGACCTGTTTGGAGTAGACTGTGGTAGGTCTTCAGAGATCTTGCTCCTACTCTGTAAAAAGGTTTCATTATGTAATGGCTGAGTGCCTCACAGACTTGGAAAAGCACCTGGAAGGTGAAAGCAGCAAAGTTAAGAGTCTGAATGAAGGCTGGTTCCTGTGAGTCACTTGGGAAGAAGGAACTTTGACTGGCTTGTGAGCATGTCTGTGGGGCATTTTCTTCACTGCTAACTGATGCAGGAAGGTCCAGCCTACTGTGCGTGCTATCAACCCTGGGCAGGTGGGCCTGGGCTGTATTAGAAAGGTGGCTGAGAAAGCCAGAAAAAGCAAGCCAGTCAGTAGCATTCCTCCATGGCCTCTGCTTCAGTTCCTGCCTCTAGATTCCTACCTTGAGCTCCTGCCCTGGCTTCTCTTGCTGTTGTGAAGTTTAAGATGACGTAAGTAATTTCATCACCAAGTTGTGGCTAGGTGAAAAACTAACTAGGACAGAGACCATAAGGCTGTTAGGTGAAAAACCCAGAGTTGTTGGAGAGGAGGCCCTGAGGCTCCTCAACCACAAAGGCTTTCATCACTGTACTGCTGTGAGCTGCATCCAGAATGAGACAGTAACTCTCTATCCACTGTTGATGACACACACTGTGGCTGTGTAATGGAGAAATCAGGCTGAGACTGAGCTACAAGCTCTCTTCCTGCTGTGGTTTTCATAGTGCTAGATGGTGTTAGGTGAGCTACTACTTGGGGACAACTGTCATCAACAGTCTTGCTTGGTTATGGACTCTGTCAGCCACAGTACCAACATCCTACGTGTGGTAGTTTGAATGAGAATGGCCCCCTAGGCTCATGTTTGAATGTTTGGTCCTCAGTGGAACTATGTGAAGGATTAGGAGGTGTGGCCGGTTGGAGGAGGTGTGTCACTGGGAGTTGAGGTTTCAAAAGCCCATGCCAGGCCCAGTGTCTCTTTTTTTCGGCTTGCTGCCTGTGGGTGAAGATGTAAGCTCTTAGCTACTGATCCAGTGCCATGACTACCTGTCTGCCGCCACCACACTCCCTGCCATGATGATCATAGACTAATTCTCTGAAACTGTAAGCAAGCCCCAAGTAAATTTTTTTTTTTTTAAGACAGAGTTTCTCTGTGTAGCCCTGGCTATCCTGGAACTCATCACAAAGATCATGCTGGCCTTGAACTCATGGAGATCCACTTGCCTCTGCCTCCTGAGTACTGGGATTAAAGGTGAGTGCTACTGTGCCTGGCACTTTAAATGCTTTATTTTATGTTTCACTGGTCATGTGTCTCTTCACAACAACAGGACAGTAACTAAGACACCATACAAGGTGTAACCAGTGACAGAATAGTGATATGACTTATGTATAACAACCCACTTTCTGACTGAATTAATACAGGAAGAAACTCACATAAAGTACTGTAATACAACCCACTTTCTGATTGAATTAACACAGGAAGAAACTCACATAAAGTACTGTAATCCAGGGCAAACGCCAGTGTCTGGGGAGGTCACAGGTCTCAACAGGGAAGCAACCACTATTGCTTTGTTAAATGGATATGATATGCCTGTTAATCTGCCTTTGAAACATCTGTGTTTACGCCCATAGAGCACTATTGCTGTCAGCCTCAGTTCTTAAGAATAAAAAAAGACTATTGATATAGCATAGTGGTCCAATGATCAGTCACAGATGGAGGAAAATAATCATATTTACTCACTCCAAGGCTTAAGGAACATCATGGAAGGAGAGACAAAAGGAATGACTTACCTATGTTCCTAAAAATAACTCGAATAAACTCACTGGTTCACTAAGACACACTTGGGTAAAATTGTTTCCTTGGGCTGCTGTCAGTGCCACATCTGGGGAAAACTCATACAACAGGCTCAAGCATTTTCAAGGAACTACAGAGCCAACACCTGAGATCCTACATGTAGCTGGGACACTTAGAGTGTTAGTGGTATGGCTCATCTCTCCTTAAACACAGAAACCCCTCACCAGGGATGGTTACATGTTCTCCCAATAGAAAATGAACATTCCATTGATTAACACAGTCAAAGAATAACATATGGAATGGTAGGAGACAGGTGGTAACAAAGCTACAATAAAAACCAATGTCCTGGCCCTACCCATGCACAAGGATGTAGACCTCCCAGAATAAACCCCTGCAGAGGCCACCATCTTGGCCATGCAGGCTCCCTCTACTAGCCCCTGTGAGGCCCTTACCTGGAGGGTGCTGCTCCCTCTCAGAGGCGGTGGACAGAGAGCTCAGGTTGGAGGACGGCCGGGAGCCTCCTCTCTCTGCCTGTGCTTCGTGCAAGTCCTGCAGGAGCCTGGTTGTCTCATCCAAGTTCAAGTGGCTATCATCATGGTCCAGCTCCTTCTTCACTTTCCCTATGTGACAAAAATGGTGCAATGCTGGTGAACGCAGTCGGCACACACAGACCAGACACAGAGCACAACTGTTCTGTAGCACCACTGCTGGAGGAGTTCACAGCAGAGGGAACCCCATTTGATGACAGGCCAGGGCTGGTAGTATGCAAGGGAGCAGACCCTGTTTCTCTCACTCAAGCAGAAAGCCATGTTGAATCTCAGCCACCCAATGCACCAACACTATGGACAATTTTGTCAACAGGAAAGATGTGTCTGTCTGATGCTGGCCTCCTGCCATAAACAGAAAAAGTGGACAGAGTATGCAAATAAGTATACTGAGCAGGGTCTCCACTCAGATCCCAAGTCTAGGAACAGACTAGGGCCTAGGGTTGACTTGTCTCAGCAAAGAACTACCCTGAACCTGTGAAAGGACACAGCTTAGCCAGAGGAACCAGGAGCCCACCTTTGCCCTGTATTAAGAGTGGCCTTAGGAACATTATGGAAAAGGAAGGAGAAAGATTTTAAGAGTCAGAGGATCAGGGAGCATGCTGGGAGATTGTGTCTCCTAATAATATCAGAAACTACACCCACAGTCTCACCAACATGACTGCCCAAACGTGGGCTGAACAAGGACGATGCCAATGGTCATGTCAAATGGACAAAGCCCACGAGGCCTCAGTCTCACGTAAAGAACTATAGGCAACTAAGGAAAACTGGACGTGGGGAGAGGTGGTCTCTCACAGGGAAGAGAACACCAACTGGTTGTCCAATGCCAAATAGTCAGCCTTGAAAACATAATACAAGTAACACTATATGGACCAAACAGGTTATGTTTAGGAATATATATGTATATACATATTCATTATACCCATGTAAGAACAGTTAATGAAGAAAAGAGGCCATGAATTTGAAAGTGAGTGGAGATGGATACATGAGAGGGTTTAGAGAGAGGAAAGGAGAGAAGAAATTTTGTAATTATATTATCTCAAAAATAAAATGAAACGTAAAAAACAAACAAACCAACCCTCCCAAAACAAACAAACTAACAAAACCCCAAAGGTGTTTCTGGGCCATTCCCAACAAGACCTGGGAATGGTCCATGGGGTTCAAACCATTTACTGGTCTCAGAGCACAGGGTGCCATAATCCAAAGCATAATCTAACCTAGCACCCAGGATATAAACTCTGACACCTGTAAATGAACTTATAAAGCAGCAAGAAAACATGTCCCAAACCATGGGGGTGACAGGGTACAAATACCTGAGATAAAGTTAGCAGGCAGCGCACTCAACAGAGCGTCTGAGGCTAATGCACTGCAGTGTGAGAAGGAAGACAAGCTGAGTGGGACTTCCCAAGACAAGGGTAACAGCATCTGTGCTGAGACACAACCAGAGCAAAGGAGAGGAGAGCCCTTAGATGCTCAACTGGCAGAGGACATGGCCAGCCGCAGCAGACAGAGGGACACTAACCAGGGAGCTTACTTGCATAAGATAGTAGGCTGGTAACTGAAGGAATTATAGCCAGGAATTTCCACATTTGGTAAAGGATATGGAAACCCCAGGGTCTAAGAAGAACAAATCCAAAGAAAAGCAAACCAAAGTGCTTTATAACCCACGCATCTCAGCTACAAAAAGGTACAGCTTCAAGTCAGAAGAGCTAATTGTGGCTTCTGGCATGCACCAGACCTGTCTGGGGTCAGTGACAGATGTCATTTCTGTTCAGCCAAACCTAGCAGTCTGACCAAGGGAATCTGAAGACACACTTAAGTTTTATTTCCTAGTCTCTTACAAGCCAGTGCCTTTTGTTGGTGGTTTGTTTAGTTTGGAATTTTTGTTTGTTTTTGGTATTTTTGGTAAAAGGAATTGAACCAAGGGCATTGTTCATGCTAAGCAAGCACTCTACCACTGAGCTACACAGTACTTCCAACACCAGTCTCAGCTGGGTTTTTAACTCCTAGGGCAACCAGCAGATATCACCTGGGTGCCCTCGTCCTCTGGCTCTGACACTGTCCCCTGTGCTGAGGTACAGTTAGGCCCTAACCACAGCCCCAGGGTGTTTCTTGTTCTGACTAGTCGTAAGTTAACCCCACAGATTCTTCTTGGCTGTGTTATTTGCCAGGGCAGCTTGTGAACACACAGAAACCAAATGATGTTTTCTTACTACATCACACATCACAGGTAGGGATGGACTCCATGTGAGAAGCTACATAAAAGAGTGCTCAGGATGCCTCACCCAGAGAGCTGAGCATGGACACATCCAGAGAGACATCAGGGTATGGTTTCATTGACATGAAATCCAGAACAGGGCCGCCACTATCTCCCAGTGGGTCCCCAATCTGCAGAAGGTGAGAAAAATATTGATTAAACAGACAGCACAAGTGTCAGCTAATGCCAGCTGCATAAGTCAACAGGATGTGCTACATTTGAGCCCACCTCTCAGTAACATAAATGAGCACTATTCTAGAGGCTGCAGTCCAAGGAACATGGAATCTAAGCTTATTAATGGAAGTGCAAATCCATGTCCAGGGACCTACTCAGATCAACACACCTCTGACAACTTTAATCTTTACTAAGAGCAAACACCCTTTGCTAACCTTTTAGGGAATTCATTAACACTACGGGAATACGGAAGGTAGGCCACAGGGAGACCAAGTACATACATGGAACTCAAGGGCCCTCCACCACCTTTTCAGGAGCAATGTGGCAGATTCGAAACCAAAGGTTTCTCTCCCAGAAAGAGGGAGACTGCAGTCTCCCAGGGCTCTGGGAGCTCCTGCTGCCCAGTTTCTGCTCATGTCCTCATACTAAGGCCTCACAGTATTCCCTGGGATCTGAGACTCAACCCCACACTTGATCAGCTCAGGTGCGCAGGTCTCTGCTGGCCAGTGGATAAACTTTGCAGCACAAGTCCATAGTGCTGCCTACCATGTCAAGTCACACAGGGAAAGGGGTCCCCCACCCTCCTTGAGGACAGTGCCTCGCTGATTGCTTTGAACTTGTTTCTCAGCTTAGATTATATCCCTCTCTTCAGTTCACTAAGACAAGTAGATGACAGGAAAGCAGTGCCACTGAAGCCCCTCTTCAGAAACTAGCAGCTGCTGAATGGAATGACAAGAGGCTGTCTGGCCACTCACTGCCATGACTAGTAACCACACAAACCCCAAGAGCCGAGCTTCTATTCCCATGCTTGGGAAACCCACCTTCACTTCATCTGCAGGTCTCATGGGGATGCTTCTCCTCTGCCAAGTAACAAGACAGGAAACAAGTTTTCCATCACTTTTACAGGGTAATTCATTCACATTACACTAACAGCGGCTTGTCCACTGCCTGGGGTTCTCATTATAACCTTACTACATCCACGGCTGAAGCAGGGCTTTTATAGGACTCTTCACAGGTGGTAGTGAAGTTAGACCATGACTGGTCAGCTCATTCCATATCAGCCAAGTGCTCAGATACCATGCTGGGGTTAGGGTGAAGAGGGATATGGGTAAGAGGATTCCCAAATTTATATCGAAGCCAATGTTTAAACAAACAAAAATGGGCAGCTTGAGAAAAACAGGCCTGGATATTTAGTCTGGAACATGACCAAGTACCTGAGACTGGATGTGGTATGATGGAGGCAATGGTGACATCTACTCCACTGCTGAACTGGGATGAGCTACATGTTCCCCATGGTACCTTTGTCCTGTGCTCTGGCAAGAGCATACCTTTAAAAACACCCTATTTTTATGCACATCCTCAAAAGGGATGATTCAGTATGTACTTTCACATCCATCAATTTGGTCCCAATGTTTCTGAGATTTGGTTATGCAATTATTTTTCACCAACTTTTAATTAGAAATATGGCCTTTATTTTACCATTTGTTCCTTGCAGAAGATTACTCTAGCATCATTCCTTTGAGTACTCAGTGCCAGTTTTACTGTTGCTGTGTATGTGAAATTATCCAACCCTTCTGACAGAACTCACCCTTAGACAATGAACCCAGAGTTCACCAACAGCACAACCTCATTTCAGGGGATGGAGGGAGGGAGGGAGGGAGGGAGGGAGGGAGGGAGGGAGAGAGAGAGAGAGAGAGAGAGAGCGAGCAATTTCTTACCATACCAGACAAGATGTAACTAGAAATGGCCTGTGCTGGGCCAGCAAATGCCTCATTGGGTAAAAGCACTTGCTGCTCAAGGCTGATAACCTGAGTTCAGTCCCTGGAATCCATAGTGGAAGAAGATAACTCTCAAAAATTTGTCCTTTTTTCTTCATATGTGTATCAGAAATTATACATCCACAAAGTGGGAAGAAAAAGGTTTTAAATAAATGGCCTGTGTTAAGGCTAACTTCTTGCCTGGAAAGAAACACATGTAAAGAATGGCAACCAGGAGCCAAATACATGTTGGAAAGCCTGAATTCTGGATGAGACACAAGATTTCTATGCTCCTCTCTTCAGACAAAGAGGAGGCTACCAGGCCAGACCAAGAGCTATGGGGGCCAAAGGCCAAAACAGTCTCAGAGCTAATATGGACAGATACTTTTTAGAACTCCACCCAGGCAGAGCAGAGACCGTCTGGGAAACTCTGACCATGAGAAGAGACCCAGCAAGCAATACCACTTTTCAGCATTATGGTCACACAGCCCTGGAATGATGTCTGCCCTAGACCAAAGATCACAAGTAACTTAACTTCCTGTCAAAAATGAAGACCAATGCTCTTCAAATGAAGAAAGCAAAAATCTTTGTTTGATACTTGCTTCACAAGCATGAGGACCTGAGGTGGATCCCTAGAACCCACAGAAAATGCTGGACATGGTGTATACTTATAGTCCCAGCACTGGGAAGATGGAGACAGGTGAATCCCTGTGAATCCCTGTGGTTCACTGGTCATCCAGCTAGCTCCAGGTCAGTGAGACCCTACCTAACAAAAAATAAAACCGAACAAATAAACCCAAAATCAAGTACCTGAGGAACAACACTGGAGGCTGGCGTCCATATGCACTACACACACACACACACACACACACACACACACACACACACACACACTCTCTCTCTCTCTCTCTCTCTCTCTCTCCCTCTCCCTCCTCTCTCTCCCCCCCCCCCCCTCTCTCTCATCTTTGCACTGGAGTGTGCCTCAGTGGTAGAACACTTGTCTAGACTGTAAATAGCCCTGTATTTGATCCCTAGTAATGGAAAAAAAAAATCCTACCAGTACTGTCCAGCAGAAACTGTACTGCACACACATATCTAATTTGAACATAAACACATCTTTGGCTTGTGAACATATACACTGTGCATCTGAGCTGGCCTCAGGTTACGGTGTGTCAGGCCTAGTCTTGACAGACAGACACATCACAAACAGAAAACAAAGACACAAAGGGTCACAGATGCTTCTTCAGAAACAATGTTAGTCTGTGTTATAGTAGAATGAAAAGTCCACCTAGACCCATGCCAAGAGAAAACAAGTTTCAAAGGTAAAGGCAAAGATGTTCAGATACACAAAAGCGGAGAAGAGCTCAGTCTTCAGATCTGTGCTTTAAGAAAACAGCCTATTTTTTAGGAGGAATGATGATGGCCAATGAAAGAAACATGGGCATAGGTTAAGAAAGCCATGACAAGCAACTGTCAAACCTTTCTAAAGACAGCTTTTAAAATCATAACTTAAAGCTCAATGAGCCAAGAACACCCAGCAATGACCTCCAGAGCCTGCCTCTCTAGACCCTAGGGGGCTGGATGGGCTCTCTGCACTGGAGTAGCACCAAGAGCCTGTGCCCACAAAGGCACAGCAACTTCAAATCCCACCTGCTTCAGCTGGAAGATCATCCTTGAGTGATCTCCACCTGTGATTTGGTCCAGGAGGTCATCTACCATTTTCTTGCTGTAGCTCCCAGCATCCTTCACAAATTCCTGCAGGCTAGAAAGGAATCGTATGAGGGAATGTGCTGAAAAAGCATCACATTCCAATTTCAAGATTCACCCCCAACAGTGACAATGATTGTGATTCCAGAAGTCCACTGCCAACTTCTCTCCTCAGCCTTCTGGGAGCTTCCTAGGTATGTGTGGGGGACTGGACCTGACAGCTCTTAACAATTTTCAAAATGGTTCATGGCAAAAGAAAAAAAAAATGATTAAAAGGTCTCCAGGAAAATATAAGGAAAAAACAAAAGGCAGTAACACATGCAGGTTCACAATCCACATAAAATCGTAAGACATATTGGTTAATCTAAAGAAGGCTGTCTGTATCTGCCAGTCTGACATTTAAAATTATAGGCAAGCATGGGATGTAGAAGTGGTAAGTGGGCAGATATGGAGGGGTGGGGATAAGAGTCAGGGCATACCTTTTGGTACATTTTGATTTCTGAATCCTATGAATATATTAGCTTAAAAATAAATAAAATTTAAGATGTAGTCAAAGAACAAAAATTCCCTAGAATAAAGCATCAAGGATAACTTCATAAGACTCCTGGACCTTAAAGGCCTTCAGAGAGAGAAGCAAGGCTGCTGGCCTAGAGCTGTAAAGCTAGATAAACCCATTTGCTGACAGAATACAGCATACAGGGTATCTGGGATACAGATACAGAACATAGGGTTATCTGGGATACTCTGACCATGTGTACAGAGGGCAGATCTTCATGATGGAGACCTGAAGTGCTCACAGATCAACCCTGATGACTCCACAGCCCCTGGGCATTTGTTTTTATATTGCCCTTGCAAATGTGAGGTGCTGCCATCTTCAGGTATTTCTGTGGGACAGTGGAACCCAATGCTTCTGTGTGACATGTGTAACTCAAACACATTCCAGGAGCAGACACTGGGAAAGAGAGTGGGATGTTAATAGCCTGGGGACAAGCTGCCCCCAGTGCCCTCAAGTAGAGTTCAGTCCAGGTGACATGAAGGACAGGGGCCTGCTGGCCAGCATGTGCTCTGACTGTGGAACTTAAGCCTACCTGTTGACCTGTCACACTTTCTCTCCTGAAGGAAACCCCCTTTTTTCACTTCTATTTTTACTGCCTCTTTGGTCACAAAAACCTGAGTATTCGTTTATTAAGGACTAAATGGAATTTTTCTGTTTTGTATTTTCAAAGATTCTATTTTTTTAGAGGCTAGCAAAGTTTAATTATCCATAAAAATTTAATTCTACAAAGATGGCCCACTTCTGTTTTGTACAGAAAACAAAATACAGACACTATGAAGATGCAGTCTTGCATCTGTGTTTTTAAAAAATTTTACTATTTCTTTTAATTATATGTGTGCATGCATGTCTGTGTGGGGTGTGTGACCATGAGTAGATGCCTGCTGAAGAGGGAGTTGGATCTTCTGGAACTGAAGTTACAGATAGTTATGAGGTGCTTGACTTGAGTGCTGGGAACTCAGGTCCTCTGCAAGAGCAGTATGCACCCAATCACTAAGCCATCTCTCTAGCTTTACAATGTACTTTTTTTTAATACATTTTTTTTAAGATTTATTTATTTATGTATACAGCATGTATAACTGCAGGCCAGAAGAGGGCACCAGATCTCATTATAGATGGTTGTGAGCTACCATGTGGTTGCTGGAAATTGAACTCAGGACCTCTGGAAGAGCAGTCAGTGCTCTTAACCTCTGAGCCATCTCTCCAGCCCTACAATGTACTTTTATGCTACATTCTAGGCTGTGTTACAGGCTGAATTTTGCCTATGTCATCCCACCTCACCCCACCCAAGTTCATCAGTTGCCGTTCTAACCTCAGCACCACAGAATGTAACTGTATTTGGAGATGGCATCTTCTGAGAAGTGATTAAGGTAAAAAGGGGCCACCAGGATAGTTGCTGATCCATCCTGACTAGTGTCATAGAAGAGGAGACCAGGACAGAGGGAAGGCTGCGTGAAGACAGGAGTGAAGACAGTGTCTGTATTGAACCAAGACTGCCGAATCTTGGGCCTCAGACCTCCAGCTTTCAGCAAGTGAGGCCTTCTTTAGGCCTTGATGTTAGAACTTGATTACTATGGCTCCAGCTGACTAACAGTCTCTAGGAAACATATCTCAAAACAATTGTGAAAAAAACTCTTGTTAAGTATACACAGTTTGCTAACACATACTTATGATATAGCCTGGATCATTGCCTTCTTCAAACTGCGCTGAACTGCAAGACAGGCCTAAGGCAGAGGAATGGACAGTGGCAAATAGTACTGGAGTTTCTGCTGACACTACCTTGCTGCCAGCCAGTGCAGCAATGTTCCCAGAGTGCACAGCAATGCCAAGCTGCTCACTAGGGAACAGATCTCACATATATGTGTGTGTGACCTGGCTTACCTCAGTGCACACTGCACACCAGTCTCATCTCCATATGCTGAATACAGAAGTTCCATCTCATCTGATTTCAGGTCCCCAAACACAGAGTTGTTCTGCATTGAAAGTGCAGTGCTGGCACTGGAGAGGAATGTAACTAAGGAGATGAAAGCAGAGGGAAGGTCAGAGTCATGTTCAATGCACAGCCAGCATAGCCACAGCCATTTTTCCTTCCAGGTGATCTCAACCTGAGCCCATGCCTGGTTCTAACTTTTTTCTTCCTGCTTGAGCACAAACTCAGTAGCAGAAACTGCCCATGGATAATTGCAGTGTCTACTCAGAACCCCATTTCACACCTGTGAACCAAGGGATACAAAGCAAAGACTGACCTTTGGGTAAAGATGAGCTTGGACAAGAGGAAGTGGTTCTGGGGACCAGTCAGTTCATGAACCCTCTCTGAGAGAACCAGGAGCTGAACCACTACAGAATACACTCTTGCCCAGGGTTACAATAGCAGACCAGGTCATGTCTACATGGCTGTGTCTCTCTACTGACAGCCACTATGGGTAGAAGTCGGGCCATGGCCTGCATTTGCTTTGGCATTCCTTCTCTCCTGTAGGACAACAGCTGCATACCCCCTTCTTCCCTGTAATAAAAATGCCTCCTGGGGACAAAACTTCTGAGCTAAGAACCAAACACAAGCAACATCTCAAAAGCAAAGTGTGAGCAATATCAAGGGAGGGGTTGGGATGGAGGTAGGTATGGGTAGATCACACATCACAGAAGGTACAATTTAACAGAAGGTCCAAATGCAGGCTGGTCTCTCATATTCAGAGATGTAGAAAACACCATTCCAGAAATAAAATGCCCTCTACTGAGGCGGTACCAAGCCTCCCTGTACCTAGAGTGAATACCAAGAAAAGCAGATGGTGTAGATGACTGAAGGGGATAAAGAAGTATAGTAAAAGCTTATGGTGCAGAGGTGACTTAGCCACAGTAAAAGCGAGGGCCACAGGACACAACAAAGGAGAACAAAAGCAAAGACACAGAAAAGGACAATCCCATCCCTGCCCCTATACCATCACTCAAGAAACAATCTGTCTGGAATAACTACAGAGACAGGAAATATAACAAAATGCCAAGTCTAAGAGGAACATGCTAAAGTGTTCCACATGTTTTTAAAACACCTCTATACTTCAGTAAAGGCAGAAGAAATGTCATCAAAGCACATCTAGGCTCAGAACAGGAATGGCTACTGTGCCTTCAAGAGGAAGGAAGTGATAATACTTTTAGCTGAGACCCACAAAGCATTCAGCTTGAATGCTCTCCAGGCTTAAAGCACACACCTGTGCACATATAGATACCCACACACCAAAGCAAGTCTTCTGGCACACATACTAAAACACATGAACAGGTCAAAGCAAGTCCTATAAGCACCCAAGCACACATACTACCACGTATGTACAACCACACACATTCCAAAACACACTAGTAGATCAATTATAAATGTGGACCTCACAAACACAAATATACCTGCTCCTCCCTCATGCCATGCTGCTACCCACAACCACCTTGTCTAGGTCTCCTGGCTGCCAGGCAGCTCCATCACCCTCCAAATGGTTAAAATGTAAGTCTGATGTAAGAAACGAACTCCTCTGTAAGAACTAGCAGGAGCCTGAATCAAGACTCCTATGGAGAGAGGGAATGGCAGCCTGTGTGAGGAAGCTTAGGAGCTCAGTCTGAACTCACCCTTAGTGGAGAGCAGAATGCAAAGCAGGAACTCTCTACCCAGTATGACTTTAATACACCTACTTTAATGAATCTAAACTTCATTTGTCTTGAAATCTGAATCCAGTCACAGTAACAAAACCATGAAGAGAATCATGGAGGAGGAACTGGCAATTTCACCATCCCCATCGCCTGCCAAGCCACCCTTCAGCTCCTGAGAGCTCCCACCAGTCACTGTACTTACCTTTACTTCTTCTTTCATCTTTGAAACCCAGTGTTGTAAAACCTGGGAGCAGCTTGCTAGACAGTGAGCTCAGGTCCACAGGGTGTGTCTCCTCCTCTGCAGAAGACACAGGACAGAGGGAATGACCAAGCTAGCTTGGCCTCAGCAGTGATGAGCCTGTTCTCTATAGCACCTTGGACAGGGAGGGGTGGAGGCATAAAGACTCTACAATGTCCATTTAAAAATCATTTTGCAAAAGCAAAATATAATTGTTAAAACTAACACCATTTCAATTTGATTTTGTAATTGCCCTAAAGTCAACACCATGAAAAAATATCATGTCTGGAGCTAGACAGATGGTTCCATTGGCAAAGTGTTTGCCTTGTAAGCATGAACTTCTGAGTTCAATTCCCCAAATCTATACTTTAAAAAAAAAAAAAATTTTTTTTTAAGGTACATGCTTATAATCCCAGGGCTGGGGAAGTAGAAATGGGTGCGGGCTTGTCCTTCTCACGTGTGTGGGCTATCATGCCAGCAATACTTACACCTTTGCAAACTGCTCACTCAGCACCTATTGTTAACAACACTTAATGGCCACCTCTACACGCTCATCTGGTTATACATCTCTTTATTAGTTTTCACATGCACATCATTTCTCTACTCCTGGCAGGAACCTCAGTTTCCACATTGACTTTCTAGCCTAAGTACGGGCTACCTCATCTAGTTTCTCCTGAAGACCACAGAAATTTGTTTCCACTAACAGTTAAAATCAGAGTGTCTATCCTGTACACACTAGAGAAAATGAAACAACCTGCTGATTGAGGGCTAGGAGGAAGGATGTCAAGAGGCCCAAGGGCAAAGCAGGAAAGTGTGAGCCAGCATCCACTGTGTCTCACCATCTCCAAGTGTGTCTGTGGACATGTTGCAATCCCAGGGACTCATTCACACACACAGCTGCTACCTTCTCAAGATGTTCTGATGAATGAAATGCCCCTCCAGGCTGGTGTGCCTGGTGGCATTCACGTTTCCACTAAGACCTATCCTGACATGATCCAACCTTCCTTCCAGAATACTTCTGAGCTTCAAGTGTGTAGGTCAGCATTTGGCCCATGAGGAAGCAGCACTGGCAGAACTCGAGACAAAACCTTCCCACATTATCAATGAAATTCAGCCCTTAAGAATCTATCACTACCCTGAGAAACCCAATGGAGGTCCAATGACATCCTAGCCCCTTTCATGACACATACAGGCTTCACTGTACACACATATGCCACCAAGGATATATGTAGAAATGGGAAGCCAGGCAAGCAGTAGTGGTGACTTGTGAATGTGTTATATATGCTCTGCATCTCAGAGTATGTACAGAGTTTAGAGGACAACATGCAAGCAACCAAGCCCTGCAAGAGCACCCACCATCAGCATCAGGCTCTGTTGCATTCACCACGCTGTAGAGCAGACTTCCATCTCCAAGCTTCTTCAGGTACCCCATCTGCAAGGAAGTAGCATCCAAATGTCATTCCCCAGGGGAAACCTTGTGCCATCTACTAGAGACACGTGACATGTTAGTCACTTCTCCACCAATTTCTCCATGAGAAAGAACCAGAGACTCCCTCTCACATGTCCAGGGATTGAAGATTGGCCTGCTTGTGACTGACGGCACCAGCTCATGATTAAATATACCTGACTATGACCAAGGACACCTATATATGGTCAAAGCACTGCTTAGGCACATGACCCCTTCCAAAGAGTTTCTGAAATAAAAGCCTTGTCCCAGAAGCAAATATTAAAAACCATCCATTAAGCCTGAACAAAATGAGAAGAATGCCAGCTAAGTAAAAGCATCATACCATACTATAGACCTCCATCTCTAAGGTAGGTAGAAACATTACTCCACTAAAAATCTTCCACAAAAGGCCTTGACTATTCCCCACAGTCACCTGCAGTCTCATACAGGGACAGTATGTCAGGGTGTGGAAGGTGTACATGTGCAAATGAGATGTGCAGGGAACTGGCCAGATGCATGAAGAGTAAGCTCTTGTGATTGTAAAGGGGGAATGTCAGAGAGCAAGTAACAAGGAGGGCAGAGGCAGTAGAGGTGCAGATCCTGGATAGAGGGCACCAACAATATACCCAAGGTACTAGGGTCAGGCTTCTCAATGTAGTACTACAAACTAAAAGGGAAGAGACATGACGTGGCCTGTGGTATTGGAGGGAACAGGAAGTTTCACCAGACCACAAAGATTTCAGTACATGCAAACACAGTTACCAACATAGCAACTTACGTTGCACATATATTCATGGTATATACCCATACAGGTACATTTCCTGGCTCTACCTGACAGCATTTTACCTACCACATGGATATCTGTCCTGGCTAGTTTTATGTCAACTTGATACAAGCTAGATTTATCTGAAAGAATGGAACCTCAATTAAGAAAATACCTCCATAAAATCCAGCTGTAGCCAGGAGGTAGTAGCACACACCTTTAATCCCAGTACTCAGGAGGCAGAGACAGCCAGATCTCTGTGAATTTGAGGCTAGCCTTGTCTACAGAGCTAGTTCCAGGACAGCTAAAGCTACACAGAAAAACCCTGTCTCCAACACCCCACCCCTCACTGACCTCCCACCCCTGCCAAAAAGATCCAGTTATATAAGGCATTTTCTTAATTGTGGGTGGTGCCATTCCTGGGCTGGTGGTTCTGGGTTCTACAAGAAAGCAGGATGAGCAAGCCATAGGGAGCAAGCCAGTAAACAGCATCCCTCTATGGCCTCTGCACCAGCTCCTGCCTCTGGGTTCCTGCTCTATTTTGAGTTTGTGTTGTGACTTCCTTAATGATGAACAGCAATATGGAAGTATAAGCCAAATAAACCCTTTCCTCCCCACTTGCTTTATGTCATGGTGTTTCTCTGCAGCAACAGAAGCTCTAAGACAATATCCATTTCTAAATAAGGTTTCCCACTGGAGGAACCAAGGCTCCCCAGAGAAATGACCAATTCCAGGGGTGGAATACAGCAGGAGCATAGTGCAATGCTACCCACAGAACTTCTTGCAAGCCACACGGCTGATGCTGAGCTCTTTAATAGGCATATTTACAAGAGTAAGCAAACAGCAAAGCTAAGTTTAAGGTGTTTATGGGGTTTTGTTTCATTTTGCTTTCTTGCAATGCTAGGGAAGGAACATAAAGTCTTATGTGGGGTAGGCAAGAGCACTACCACTAAGCCATACCTCTAACTAGCTTAAGGTATTTCTTATAACTGGAGGGTCCAAAATTCAACATTCAGTATTTAAAATGTAATGCACATTTTGAAGACTTGACATGAAAAAGAATGTAAAGTTCTGACTACTGTTAATACAGACCTTACATTGAGATAGATTTAGATTATGTCAGGTCTGGTGGAACACAACAGGCTCATCTTTCCATGTGCCCTTATTCTTTTTCAGGGGCTTGTGTTATCATCTACAGATGTTTTGCACCAGATCACCTTGTACTAGGAAAGGTGCTCTGAGAGTGGCAGCACCTTGGTCTACAGAGAAGCAGGCAGTAGTTGGGTGGCTCCCTCTGCCATAGCTGGGACACAGACGGCTGCATTAAGACATGGCAGCAATAATCTATGAATGGCTCACAAAAAGGACAGAGCCACAGATGAACAAAGAGGTGGAAATGCTGGTATCACCCCTGTGAATACTTACTATGAAGGGGGCTTTACCTGTAGGGAAGTTTGGCAATCAAGGCTTCCCCTAAGCAATAAGGGTCAGTCACAAGTGGCCCCAACCCAAGCTGGATGTAGTGGGGAAATACCATATTCCATGTTCAGAGTAGCCCTGCCAACATGATCTCAGACCCCTCTGAGGAAATAAGACCAAGACAATCAAAGAGCTGATCTGACTCTGGCCTGAACTTCTGGCATCCAGGAGGTACTCTGGCCAGACCCTAGCACTCCCAATTTTGATGGTGGTACCTGATTGCAAAGATTTGAGTGTTTGAGGCCAAGTGGCATGGCCCTCAGGGGAGGGCCACAGATACTACCTTGCCACCTGGGAGAAACCGGTTAATCCTGTCCCGAGCCTCATCAGCTGCGTGCTCTACCAGGGCTAGCACATGCTCCTCTGCAGTGCTGTCTGTCAGGCTGCAGGCATTCCCTTCAGGCTCAAACATGCAGCTGTAAGGCATGAAAACCAAGTGTCATCATTGGCACTGCCCGTTGCTTCCCAACAGTAGCCTCTATGAACACCTCTTGCAGAGGCCAGCAAGGAAGCACTGGGTAGAGTTTAATCCTTCACTTCTCATAACACTCCTATGTGTTCTAATCATGTTCTTATTCCTGGAGCAAAAAAATGCAAACCAAATAGAACCCCTTATACTTTCCACATCTCAGAGAACACTTAGCTTCTTACAGAGGGAAAAAAAAGGTGACAGAAATTACACAGATATTAAAGAAAATGTGACAAAGTCCCCTCTGTGTGGAGTGTCACATTTGCAGTAAAGTAGAGCTGCAAGAAGCCCTGGGCTCCCCAAGGAGGAACAGTTCTGAATCAAAGTGAGAAGTGCTGGCACTATGGAGCTAGCCTGGCCCCTGCAGACAGTAGAAACAGGTAGGCAGGTTCTTCTCTGCCCTGGCACAAATGGCTAAGAGATGTTGCAACAAGAGGATGGCCCCATAACTGACAGAGATGCTCCCTCCAGCCCAGGGATAATGGTGTCTCTTATCAGGGTCCCACAGCACTGGCACTGACAGTCAAGCATGCTCTGTAGCATTTGGTGGACTTCAGTATAGAAACTCAGACTTTGAAATCCGGGAATTCTGAAAAAAACTCCACAACTATCCATTCTATCTAAAAGCCATAGAACCCACAGATGAGGGAAGAATCTTAGTGACAAGACCATCTACACCAAGGCCATTAACTAGAAACTCTGCAAATCTGATGCAACCTGAGAGGCCAGGAACACACGAAGGCAGCAGGTGTCCCTAGAGAGGACAATGGGCAGTGCACTAGAAAGAGCTGTCTGCTGAGAGGGAACCTGCCTTAGGAAAATGTGTCCTTCTCTCAACTTCATGGGATCCTAGGCCACAGGTTGGTCACTAACCCAGAGAGAAGTATATTTCACAAATAAAACTGAGACCTCCCACCCATTACTTGTGTGGTATTCATCATTCTATTCTGAGCTACTCAGTCCCCCAACATAGCTCAAACCAGAGTCAGAGGAGCCACATGCTGGACAGTGAAACCATGCAGGGCTCCAACTTCCTATGATTGCCTAAATGCTCCCTGGGGTCTGCTACTGAAGAGGTAACATCAGTATCTCACTATCCATGAGACAAAAGGGCACCATGAAAACCTTGTGGTATGGGATAAAGATAATGTTCTCTGTAGGTCCCTTAATTAGCTGTGGCCTGATGGACAGGAGAAAAGCTTCAGGGAGCTATGTCTGAAGCACCCTGACCTTCCTGATGCTTATCAACAGGCTACCCGTCTCTCTACAGCACTAAAGAAGTCAGCTTATGGACACTGTTCCATGGTGAAGTCAGCTTATGGACACTGTTCCATGGTGAGTGCTGATAACCAGAGTGGGCTCACTGCAACTGTGCTCTGCACAGGTAAGTACATGGGTCATTAGCAGGTGCTATGTATGCAGGGCACATACTAAAGGGATAAATATTAGAAAATAGAATGTATATCATATGGTAATGACCAGCTCCATGGGTCTGTGAGTCCCAGTGCATGTGGCTAGCACACAGGAGAGTGGTCTCAGGCCCCTTGCATCTCACATTCATCAGTAGCATGAGTTGTGATGGTGGCATGAGAGCATGCAATAAGTGACTGTCTTACTCCACAGAACTGCCCTGCAAGATGCAGAGTCTGCAAACACACACAGGTGATAGGCTAGTACCAGCTATGTGACACAATCACCTCATTTGGGGGCAGACAGAACAGGATGGCATTGCCCTCTCAAGTTCCAGCACCAGGAAGGCATCCAGTTCAAGGCCCCTGGGCTGCACCACGTGGCCTCGTGGAACCTAAGAATCCTTAGAGACCATGCTCCTCCATCCAGGATGAGGTGCGCCACAGGTCCCCCTCGCCCTTGCTTCGGCAAAGCATTGCTGTCCTGCTCGCAGGCAATAGCTCCACAAGCCTTACCTGATAACTTCTCTACTCGGCTTTTTGGATTTCTTGGTAGTTTCTACTTGCACTGGGACAACCTCAGGAACAGGTTCCTCAACTGCTGGGTCTTCACTGCCCAAGAGAGCTGCCTGCTGAGAGAAATCCATGTTCTGCATAAACGACATGCTGCGCTTCAAAGCTAACAGCCGCTCCTAGAATCAGAAAGGACAGAGCAGCAGGACTTTACCTCTCCCTTAGCCACGGAGCCGTGACGATGGGATGGCATGGGATGGCCACGGCCTCACCTGGCCTAATCGCCACCTTCCCAGACGCTGCAGCGGGAATGGTTGCGAGGGCTCAGCATTCAAGATATGGCCCAGAGATGGTGGTGAGGGAATGGTGGAGCCCAGCAAGTGTCCCTTGCCTATGTGAGGCTCATACAGCCTGGCTTACAGTATAGATCTAGGAAGCCACTTGGAAAGGCCAAAGGATAAGCTTGTACTGTTGAAGGTCAGTGAGGCTGTCTCACAAAGCAAAACCACAAGGCTTGCTGTGATCCAGCCAGTCTGACCCTAGATCCAGAACTTCTCACCAGCCCCTTATAATGGCACCTCTAAGCTGTATGAAGGTGCAGAAGGGGGCAGTGCCTGGAGGACAGGGCAGTCTAGAGCAGGGGTCAGCACCTGGGTGTGGCGGATGGATGAAGCGTGTCATTCATTGTGAGCCTGTTAGGCACAGAAAGTTAGGAGACTTCGGCTCAGTGCCATTGTTCTAGTGGGTTTCTTACTTTGCTCATCATCTTAAAGCCCGCATGCAGAATCTTCTTGGCTAACTTGTAGTACACGGTGTCTGGTCTATTGTAGGTCATCGCATTATCACACATTAATTTGAAATCTGCCTAAGAAGAAAAATACAAGGAATTTGCCATATAAGTAACAGCAAAGTTCTCCATTCTCGTCAAATGATGCCAAAAGGGAAGGAATGAAATTCAGCAAAAAAACAAACTTCGGAAGACAGAGATTTTCATAATGATCCATGAGTTTTTATTTGCATGAGGAATTTCCCAGTGAAAATCTGGTCAAAGTCTCCAATTTCCTTTTGTATATTAATACGTAGATTTTATGAGAAAGACTGTGTAAATATTCTAAGATCCCTTCTTTACTCCAGCCCTCCTTCCTATCTGGTAGGAACATGGACAAAAATAGGAATAAAAAACATGTCTGCTTCTTTAACTAGAAGTGAGAAATGGAGTGAGGGTCTCCGCATCACTGACAGAGTGGCTCACTGCTATATGTAACTACAGTTCCAGGGGATTATATGCTTTCTTCTGATCTCCAAAGGCACCAGACATACATGTGGTGCACATACACACTTATACACATAAATAAAACAATACATCTAGAAGAAATTATTTTTAAAAAATGACTTGAGGTACATACACAGTGTTCATTATGTGAGTGGTCATGGGCATACCCACATGCACGCACATATACACACACAGTTTTGCAAACATTATTTCAGAAAGTAAAACTCATTTACCTTAAATTCTGTGACTGATTTATACTCGTTAGCTACAATCTTGTCTTTCATTGTGCCAAAGTCCATGGGATGTTTTATTATCATTGAATACCCAGGAGCAATTGCATCCGTGACAGGAAAAGCAAAAAATCCATGAGGATCTTTTCTGAAAGCAAAGATATCTTTGAAGTGAAAAAAACTCTAAAGTCTAAATTTCTAAGTGACATAAGAATTTTTACAATCCAAAAATTTATACAGCTGACTATATTTTAAATTTGCTTCTTAAAAGTTCAGTGGAAAAACATATATGCCTTTTTAAGGTTGTAACAGATATTTTACAAAAAACAAAATGACACTGTTCCAGCTTATCCCTGACAGGCAATGCTCTGGAGACAACACTACGATACCAACTTCAGATGAGACAGGCTGGAATGCAGCGTATGAGCTCCCTGGCCCTAGAGTTGTGGCCTACACAAGTACTCTCACACCCAGCCAGACTGGGGGTGCCTAGAGAAGGTGGAGTGTCACACACCTTGTGGTGGTGGTGGGTGGGATTCAGCGTTCAAAGTGTCTCAAGATGGGGAGAAAGTGGGGCAGTGTACTGTAGAGGCAGGAGGTGGGACGTGGGGTTTAGGGTATCTAGAGAAGGTGGGGTGTCTGTCTCATGGGTGACAGGTGGGACACGGGGTTACCTCTGTAGCTGACGGAGAAAGTGCTCCAGAAGCCTCTGAATGGGTGTGCTCTCATTCTCAGCTGAGTTTATAAAGAGAAAGCAAGGGAATAAAATCAAACAGCAAGACTTCATTTCTTTCATCAGAAATCTCCACATTCATCTGCTTGTGGAACTTCACAGCATCTGAAGCCCAAGCAAGAACTGAAAACTTGGGCACAGCTCCCTCAACATAGGCAGGTTGGCAAAGGGATACACAGCATGTCTCAAGACCATAAGGCTATTTCCAGTTCCCATCAAAATCCAGTCTGGTATTCTAGACAAGATATGGAAGAAGCAAAAGTGTGGGTGGAGTTCATTCTGGACTCCCTGGTCAGTACTTCCCTTGAAACTTCTCACAGAGATCTCCCTGCCTCTACTTTCTGAGTGCTGGGATTAAAGGTCTGAGACACCACTACCTAGCTTACAGTATTTTTAATCTGGTTAAAGTTTATCAATTTTTAGTCTAGAAGTTTGGCTTTATTTGCTTTACTATTCCAAATAGCACCATCAGGTTAGTGGCCCTTGCATGAGTCACATAAGACTGATTCTCACTATGAAGCAGAAGAGACACACAATGCACACAGACCTCATGAGGACTGTGGGTATCAACTAAGTCTCTGAGCTCACAGTCAGCCTGACAGCATGTCCCTGACTGTCCAGGGTATGTCCACAGCAGCACTAATCTCTTCAATCCCCTGAAGGTCACAATGACTGCATTGTGTCATTCAGGTGCACTGAGGTCAGCAGCTGTGCCACTTTGAAGACAGTCCCTGACTGTTGTTTCCTGAAAATTTACTATGATAGTGAGCTGCTCAGGGGTGGAAGATACTAGCAAATAGCATCCTTTCCCACAAGCACTATAACAGATATCTCAAGTGGCCCTGATAAATCAGGGGTGGTGAAATTCAGTCAAAGGATGAAATTCTGAAGAGAAAATCCCCACACAGACTGAGGAGGCATGAACATTTCTTTTACAGCCATCACTATCTGATTCTAATATTAGCTTTCCTGATAACCCATGTTCTGACACTCAGCCTCCTCAGTTTCTCTCCATGTAGGAAGAGACATTCTTGCCTAAAAACAGAGCCTGTAGAGTCCTATACAGGAAGTCTGGAAGCCAGGGAATCTAAGAGCCAAGACGGAGACTGTAGCATGAATCTTAAAGAGTCTTATTAATAAAAACAAACCTGATGCCAAGTATTGGGGTGAATGCTAAAAGATCAGAGAAGCAGAACAAGCCACAGCTACCTCACCTTGCCAATTCCTCAGCTGATCCTGTTTCCTCAGACTGGATGCCTCTCAGCTGAATTGTGTTGCTCAAAAGCCTAAAAGCTTAACCAGCTATAGTTCCTCGTCCTCATACCTTAAATACCTTTCTGCCTCCGCCATTACTTCCCAGGATTAAAGGCGTGAGTCACCAAGCTTGGCTGTTTCCAGTGTGGCCTTGAACTCATAGAGATCCAGGCGGATCTCTGCCTCTGGAATGCTAGGATTAAAGGTGTGTGCTACCACTGCCTAAAGTCTGTTTAATATTGTGGCTGTTCTGTTCTTTGACCCCAGATAAGTTTATTAGAGTGCACAATATTTTGGGGAACACAATACCACCACAGGAGACTCCATGAAATGTCATCCCTGGTACAGGCTGCCCAGGTCAGAAACTTACCAAAGACCTCTAGCTTCCTACATGTCATCTTGAGGTCACTTTAAGTAACTCCAGACCTACCATGACAGCCTGTGTTGGGGTCTCTTCTTCCCAAGAAGAATTCCCATGTTTCCATATGTGTTTCTCATGTGACTCATGAAAGGACTGCTAACCTGATGGTGCTATTTGGAATAGTAAAGCAAATAAAGCTAAACTTCTAGACTAAAAATTGGTAAACTTTAACCAGATTAAAAATACTGTAAGCTAGGTAGTGGTGTCTCAGACCTTTAATCCCAACACTCAGGAAGTAGAGGCAGGCAGATTTCTGAGTTTGAGGCCAGCCTGGTCTACAGAGCAAGTTCTAGGATAGCCAGGGCTACATAGAGAAACCCTATCTCAAAAAAATAAAAACAAACAATACTGTAGGTTTTGTGAGACACAATATGGTTAATCTCTATGGCATCTGTGCTTCTGTTATTAAATGCCCCAACAAGTGGATAACCATGCTATAGACAAGATAGAAAACATGTCCAGGGACAGGGTCTTGCCTGGCTGTGTCCGGCAGGCTCTCACTGGTCTGTCTGGGGGTGGCTCCACCTCCACCTTCTTTCCAGGGTCGAAGGCATCGGCCTCCCCCTCTGAGTCGCAGTGTTCCTTCTCCCGCTTCCGTTTCTTCTCTTCCTATGAATGTCAAAGAACAGAGGCGACAGGACAGCTGGAGCTCTTTTCAGACTGGCACTATAGGCCCTGCACACCTCTGCCTTCTGCAGACTGGGAAGAAGACCCATTCCTGACACACTGTAGGCCTTTGCCAAAGATGCCCTGGAAGCCCAGGACTGCAGCATCGGCCCAGGTATCGCCAGGCATGATCAGCATCCCCATCAGAGGCCATTGCACCTTTACCTTCCGCTTCCTCCTCTCCTCCTCATCGAGGTGCTTTTCTTTCTCTGACTTCTTCTTCTTCTTCTTTTTCTTTTCTCTGTGTCTCTCCCGCTCATGGTCTGACCTATCATCATAGTAGCTGGAGTCGTGGCCAGATCCCGAGAGCTCTGTCACTTCACTTCCTCCCACCTTGAGCACCAGCTTCAGAGGCTTCTCCAGTGGTGTGTCTGTGTAATCTGCACACAGACCGTGAGTCAAACTTGCAAAATGCTGGGTGGGACTACTGCACCCCTGTGGGTGTCACAAGGGTAGGTGTCTGGTCTCAGTGAATCTAGACAGCAGGGAGTTGTCAAAACCACGGGAAAAGATGCACTCTCAAACTGACAGGGCTGTGTTCAGTCCTCTTTCAAACCACATAATCAGCACTGCGGGTATTCAGGGCATCCTTCCTACCAGGAGAGAGTACATCACCCCACCTGAGACCCAAGACCCCAGTTCCGTTGCGGAGGCCCCTCTTTTTGCTGTGGGTCTTTCTGGTGCCAGAGAGGAGGTCCACAGAGGCTACAGGACCCGAGAAACCTATGGCCTCTTACTGTGGTCCAGGAAACGCAGCTGATGCCCTTCCCTAGGCCTAACCCCTCCCCTCCCTCCCTCTCACAGGACCCCGCCCGCCTCAGGCACCTCCTCCACAACCCCGCCCAGAGCAGACCACGCCCTTCCCTGGAACCCCGTCCCTCGCCGGTACCCGCAGCCTAGACCCCGCCCGCGGGCTCCGCACCTTCGTACGACGAGCGCCATTCCGCCTTGTGCTTCTTGTGCTTCTTGCCCATGATGGCTGCGGTCGCAGCGGATCCGGGGAGAAGCGGCTGCCCGTAGCCCGACCTGCGCCAGTCGGAAGTGGCCCCTTCAACCCCGCTGAGTACTTCCGGGTCAGGGGGCGGTGCTCAGTGCGCGGCAGATTCGAAGCGCGGCGGGGCGGGGCGGGGCGGGTTGCGAGGCACGGCGCGGCGCGACGCGGCACGGGCGACGGAAGTGGATCAGACCCGGGCTCAGCCACGGCGTACCCTCCTGCCGCTGAGGAGGCTGTTCCACGGGGCGCGGGGCGCCGACCGCGGCCTCACTCCGGTCGCCTTCCTTCGGCTCCCGGCGGCCGCGCGATGGACGAGGCGGCGGGCGACCTGAAGCAAGCGCTTCCCTGTGTTGTGGAGTCGCCCGCGGTCCATGTGGAGGTACTGCAGCGCAGCAGCAGGTGAGCTATGCGGAGCCCCACCACGCAGGCCGCGACCTGGCCCGACCCCGCCACGCGTGCCTCCGAACGGCACTACCTTACCCCACCTCTCAGGATCCCGGCCCGCGTCCTCAGCACGGCCCATTCACAGAACAGGAGCAGCTTGACTTTAACCCACGCAGTATGATTCGACATGACTTCCCCACACACACACCGCAGTTGACCCGAATTGCATGACCCCACTTTGCCCTGCAAAGACTCTATCCCACCACGCACTACTCTGAGATTCACCCCTTACAGCACCGCATATCCCACCAAGACCCTACCGCCATCCCACATGATCTAGTAATAGGACCTCACAGCTCTCCACTGACAGGCCTGTGGAGCAGCGTCTAACAGTGATTGTAGTAGGACTGACCTGCTGAGGGACAGTGGTGATCTCCAAACAGTCAGGGTTAGAACCTGTAGCTCTGCACTTCCAGCCCTTCCTTGACAGTGGCTGCTGATGTGGATTGAATGCTCATTATGTTTCAGGTTTGTCCCAAACACTGAATTTTGATTAATCTTCATAGTGGCTTGTCAAGATCTAGTGCCACCTCCTTTTTCTAATGAGGAGCCGAGGGTGGCCGGTGGTGTGACTGCAGGCCCAGGTTGACCCCTACAGTTGATCGTTCACTGTCAGCCTGATCTTAATGTCTTTGTGTGTGTGTGAGGTCTGACGGTTTTGTATGTGTGTTGGGCTTTTTTTTAAAAACAAGTTCTCCTGCATGCTGGGATTTCAGGCATGCCCCACCACACTTGGCTATACTTTAGTGGGGTTTTTTGTTTTTGTTTTTAACTAAGATATTTTATGTATGTTTTATTTATTTTTCTAGTACTGCAAAAAAAGAAGACATAAAGCTGAGTGTTCACAAACTGCTCAACAGGCATAATATTGTGTTTGGAGATTACACATGGACTGAGTTTGATGAGCCTTTTCTGACCAGAAATGTTCAATCTGTTTCTATTGTTGACACAGAATTAAAGGCCAAAGACCCTCAGGTAAATTCCTAGCTCACAGTGCTGGTCATTGAGCCCTTGGGGAGTATGAGGTAATTGTCAC